>CABFOQ010031017.1:0-11979 GCA_900660455.1 Gephyroberyx darwinii
TGTGTTATTCCTTTAGTATAATAGGACAAAAGAGCATTTTTATTGGTGTCTGTGGTCATACAAACTTTTTTTTTTTCTTCTTTTAATCCCCACGACTCCAGCGCCTCCCTCAAGCCTCCCCCTTCTTTCGAACGAGTTCTTCAGCTGCTTCTGTTGTAAATTGTTTTGGTTTAAAGTAACTAAATAATGTGGTTCATATTGCTTAGTTTGAATTAGTTTATAGAAGAAATGTTAAAACATACTATTTATATTGTTTACAGTAAATATGTGAGAAATATGTTTTAACCTGCTAATGGTAATGATTCAGTATTACTATGGACAGTGTAGACCGGAAGTGCTTTTATTTTGACGTGCAACTTCAAAATAAAGTAACCTGTCCACAGTAACCTGTTCAGTGTTTTTTGTCGCTAGTTTTAGTGATGTTATGAATACGAGACATCGGGTGCAACGGTCCGTTTTGTTTACTTTGTTCTTTGTAAAACTGCAGCATATTGGCAAGTAAATATTCGGTTTGAATGACACCCGTTTTGGTTATTATTAGAAGCTTCCACTTCACTACAGCCTCACTAGCAGTGCTGGCACTACTTGTCTCCATTTCTTCACTCATCATTGTTTACAGGCATACATAAAACACGTGTGTTTGTTGGCACGTAAAGGGGAAGAGTACACCCACCTACGTATTTTTATTGGCCTAGGAATGCTGTCCATCAGGCAATGCTAAGGAATGACGCTATGTATTAGTCAAAATCCATTGTCTACTGGTACAAACGGTATAGCCAAATCCATACCATGGCGCATATTTCTACCGATGTACCGTTTATACTGTTTACATTGCCCACCCCTACCTGAATTTGCCTCTTGATGACCACAATGTCATGTCCGATGTATGTGGATGTGTTTGTATGTCTGTCTGAATATGCACGTTTGAGTGACAGATTTATATTAAAAACATTGTGTGTGTGTGGTACCTGTGGAGACCCGGCAGGCGTGTTGTCCAGTGAAGCTGAGGAGCGTCTCTTCTTGTGGACAAAGAGCTGCTTCCTCCTCTTCCTCCTCCTCCCTCTCCTCTTCACTCCTCCCTCAAGGTTGGAGTGGCCCCCGGGTGGGCGGCCAACACGCCTGCTCTTCTTCTTACCATAGTAATAAGCTAAAGAACAACAACAAGACAACTGGGTTACAGTATAATGGAGATGGGGATTGTACAGCATTTATAAATTTCACAGATCATGTAGTTACAAAATTGAAATGGATAAATTAATCCATCTGAATGGTATAATATTTGGACATATATTTTATACAACACGAACATGACATAAAAACATGACCGCAGGGAGGAGATGTGCTGTTTAGAGTGGTATGAAAACATTAAGAGACAGAAGAGAAAGAAATCTTAACTAGCCTGTTGCTGTCAAATTGCATCATTTCCATAACCAGAACACTGTAATGCAGCAGCAACAAGCAGGATACATCTCTCATCAGATCTGTGATAGTGTGTCGACTGAGTAGATCAGCAGAAAATTGAAGAGGCCAATTTCGAAACTGATATTTTCTACCAACCGTACCTGCTTATGCGGCGCCTCTGGCACATTATTTCACTTTTTAAATTACATTTCTCCTATGCTTCACAGAATCCCCGTTTCCCAACGATAGCATTTATGTAACCACTAATTATTTCTACATCCAGGAGCAACACAAATGGAAAGAATAGTTTGAATGTTTAAAAAAGGAGAAATTAATCAGCGTTGTACCAAACTAGAGTAAGTGTGAATAATTGTTCAGAATCTAGGTCAAAATCGACAAGAAAACAACTGCACCATTTCTAAGCTATAAAACATCAGATCAGATAAAACTTTTAATTTGAAAGAAGAACAACCTACTGTATTTGGTCTTGGTGAGGACGGAGCAGTTTTCTGAGCAGCGCTCTAGAACCATGCGAGGTCCAAACAGGTTTGGGCAGCATTCTAGCTTGATGCAGGTTTTCCTACAGAACTCAGCCACACGGTCCAAAGTACGGACAATCTCCACAGTGGCCCTGTAACTCTTCCCTTTATACCTGGCGAGAGAGAGAGAGAGAGAGAGAGAGGCAATGTTGAGCTGATCAAATATTCAGAAAATGTTCAGTTTTTCCACACCATGTTAGGCAAAACGACATAGGATATTGAGGGACAGGTAAGTTTTCATAGGACAAATGGAAAAAATATATTGACTCACTAATTCAAGCTCCCATTATTATATTAAAGTAATGTTTTATCCAGCAAGGTCTCTGTCAAACAAGTGACTAAGACCCTGTTGGTTGGAGTATGGGGAGCTTGTAGTGGGATCCAGTATGTAGATATATTGATTTCCATTTTTAATCCAGCATCTGGCCTAAAACAGGCTGGACTAAATGGCGTTTCCCCTCACTTGGCTTTGAGTGTCTCCCCGTGGCCTTGCCAGCGGCCCTCCTGGTCCAGCTGCAGCTCTCTCAGCACACGGCTGGGCTTGTAGGCCGAGTTTATCAGCAGAGTCAACACCTAGATACAACACATACATGGAAATACATCAGCTTAGAGGCTACCTGCCAGGTTGGAGGGTTTAATATAGATGAACATAAAATGGTACGGAGAATCCTATATAGGCTTTCACCTTTTCATTTTCTCTTTAAAGGTGCTATTTAAAAATGCTACAGATAGCGCCTTTAACCTTTTAAATGACACATTTTAAATTTCTGCGTTTGATATCTAGCTATGGAGAATTTTTTTTGGTTTTATTCATAAAGCAAATAGCCAGCCTCACTCCTCACCTCCTTGAGCACAAGGACACAGTTCCCAGGACCAATGAACTGGGGCAGCTCGGCGATGCGTCCCTTGTTAAGGTAAGGCCCAGAGAAACAACGGTGGTTGAAGTAGATCTTAGGACAACAGTACTTCCCATTCCCCTGTCCTGGACACAAAATATGATACGGATTAAAGAGACCACGCAGACGGTTAGTACGTGGGACATATCACAATGCAGGATCACATGATTATCACTACTGCATATATGTTCAAGACCAGAGACACGCCACTCACCTGTCTCTGACTGGCTGGCCGTCTGTTGCTTGACAGTGTCAGGTGACTTGGGTGGGGTTCTGCTGTGAGAGATAAAAATTGGTTAAAGGTTAACTGGCAAAGGACTTGATCCAATCAAAACAAATAACCAATCAAACGGAATAGTAAACTACCGCCCCAACGGCCACACTCATACTCACTGTTTCTCAGGCTGCACCACAGCAATCTTCCTCTGTTTCTCAACTGAAAGAGAAGGAAAGATCCATGCAACATCTCAGTCAGTGCACAACTGCACCATGTTTTGTCAGTGCAGTAGTGACACTCACACAAGCGGTACTGTAAAGCAGTGGTTCTCAATCCAGTCCTCAAGGACTCCCTGTCCTGGAGGTTTTAGCTCCAGCCTTACAGGCACACCTGAACCAATTAAAGCATCATGAAAACCTGAAGCCTCTAATTGGTTCAGGTGTGCCTGAGTAAGGCTGGAGCTAAAACCTCCAGGACAGGGGGTCCTTGAGGACTGGATTGAGAACGACTGCTGTAAAGACCGCCATGTGAGGAATGCATGTGAGGTGTGCGAGTTCAGTTCGATCACTCCATTCATCCATTCATCAGTGGTGCGCTGTGGTGAGTGGCGATGTTACATACCTGAGGGCTTGATGGGGTAGACCAGAGGATAGCCATTTGTCTCACACCAGCTGACAGGGAAGATGTCCAGGGAGTCCACATGAACAATCAGCTCTGGCATGGGCTGCTTCAGTCCTTCACACAAACACACACACACACAGCTGTTACACACTCATATCCACTACACAATCAGTGTTATACGATTGCCTTGATGCCAAATTCAGCTTGAGCAAACACGTAAATAGATCCCTCCTCTATACCTGGGTGTTATGAGACTTCACCAGTGTTGGAAAAAACAGCTTGTTATTGTTTGAGCAGTTTCTAATTGATAGAACACAGTATAAGTTGTATTATTGGGACATTTTAACTTAAAACTATATTTTCACATTTTAGCTGCAATTTAATCTTCCATGAGTTTTTGGTGAGGTTATATGATGGGAGAACTTGTTTATGGGTTCTTCATCTAATAGTTTGCATGAATTGCTGCCATTTAGTGTTGTATACTGATATATACAGCAACACACTTTTTTAATATGTGATAAACTATGTTTGTTAATGTGACCGTATTCTCCATAGAAGAGATGACAGCTGATCAACTAGGGAGAGCTGAGATCACACTCAAATAAATCGATAATTAATTTGGTCTATATGTGACTGCCACGGATGTGTCATGGGAATGTACAGAATCTGTACTTTCATCTACTTTACTACCTTTTACAAGTCTTGTTTCCCCAAGTCTTAAAGGCTTTTCTAAAATGCGTATAGCACAAACACACCCTGCCGCCTCCCCTTCTCACCTTCCAGGCTGAGCCAAATGTATTGCCCTTTGACCTTGGTGACTGTTGCCACGTGAATGTTCTCAGGTGACAGCGGGTTGACAGCCTCCAGTTTCATGGCCTCTTTGAAGCTATGGTCAGACTGCTCCTGGGAGGTAAACAGAGAGGGTTCACAGTTAAGACCGTTGTGTTTGTGATTTTTGTCCAACATTATGAACATTAACATTATGTGTTCTTGGTTTAGGGCAGGCAGAGGTAACGGTGAAAACATTTCTGATCACATTTTTTTCTTCCAAAAGTGAAGGTTACAAAGTTGCATACAGAACCTGATGTTCTCAGCAGTGATACATGCACTTTTGCTGTGCGTAGCCTATGTATTACAGTGTTCAGAGCAACAGATGATGACTTACGGTGGGGAAGCAATGCTGAGGTGCTGCCTCGGCCTCGCACTGTTTCAGGTAGTCTGCCCAGTCAAAGTCCGGACCCTGGTATCCTGTACAGGATAAAATAAAGATAAAGTTAGAGGGGGATGTGAAAGAGTGTGGGAAGCAAGGGTAGATAATGGAAATAATTAAAGAGAGAGAAACAACAGGAGTGATCTAATCAATGTCACTGATAATAAATGGTTTTAAAGGGACCACATTTGACGTCCAGTGGCAGGTCTGAGGTCACCCACCTGGTGGGGGGCTGAGAGGGACCCCGTTCTTGAGGCTCCACTGAGCAGGGAAGATCCCTGGACTGTCCCTGTGGCACAGGAAGGACCGACCAGCACCCTCTGACTCCTCAATACCACAAATATTGTCCATCTTCACCAGGAAGAACTGCTCATTGAACACCTGAAGTGGAGAGGAGGCAGTTTTGTGTCACTTCCAGTCATTCTCAATTGGTTCACCAGCTCTGAAGTGACCTGGGATGCCCTCTGCTCGCCATCTGTTTCCTTTCTCTAAGTCAAAGTCACACTAAAAGCAGTGTCAAGCCTTCCAGACAGGTGTCAGCTGTTTGTCAAGTCAGGGAGATCTGCAGGGCTGTGTGGTTAGGTTGCAAAATTTCTCTTGCCAGTTCACGGATACCAAGGATACCGTTTCAGCAATGCACATCCGTGTTTCTAAGCGTAGGGGTGACCATTTCTTAGCTACTAATTGCCTAAGTAAAGACAATTTGGTCATAAAGACAGAAAACAATCAATCAAACAATCAAGTAAATAAACAAGAAATGAGAAAGAACCATTCAGACAATTTCAGCACAGGAAAAACAGGGATCTGATGGAGAAGCCTGTTACCTTGGTGACAGTAGCAGGACTGATGGAAATAGGAGCAGCGGGGTCAACAGCCTCCAGTTTCATTCCTTCCTTAAAACAGTGAGCAGTGATGGCAGGCTGATCCTAACACACACACACACACACACACACACACACACACACACACACACACACACACACACACACACACACACACACACACACTTATTCTCATTAGACTTCATCAGACTTGTCAAGTGGCAAAGAGCAAAAACGGAACGGGACTAGAGTGGCTCCTCATTCGTCATTCTAATGGAAAATCGACAATTTTTCTGCACAGGAAATCAAGTGTTGTACTCTTAGATAACGAACGGACATTTAAGACACCGCCTATCATTTCCTCAATCAATGTTTTCAATTGGAATAACGGTAATATGCAGTCAAACAATGTGAAGGACAGTTATACCCTGGCAATATTAGCGCCATGCTTTAACCGGCTGAGCTAACCAACCGCTGTAGGTTTGAAAGTGTAGAAAATACACGTAGGGTAATGTATTGTATGTATGTATTACTGTTTTTACTTTCTGTGTATTGTGTTTGATTGCAAAGAGAAAACTGCCTGTACTGGCTCTGGCCATGGAGGCAGAGGAGCCAATCAGCTGCCTAAGTCGCATAAAATCCAACCTTTTCGTCACTGTGATTGGTTGGCTCTCAAACAAGGGGGTCCATCATGCGGTCTCACGTCAAGTTGAATGTTTCCCAACTTCAGAAAGTGATCTGCACTACAGGATGCATCGCTTTTTTTACAAAGCAGCCGCCTTCCATCTACTGCTCACCATTAGTACCATCAGCAAAAAACGTATTTGCAGTTTGAAAAAAGTGGACTAGTACAACCACATCTAAGGATGGAAGAATATTAGGATATGAAGAGATACAGAAAATGTCTTCCTGGTCTTAACTTTCTTTTAGTAAGTGAATCAGTTAGTAGTTTCCAGCTGGGCCTCTCCATGACGCCCTTAAGAAAATGGAGACCACATATTTTAATTGCGGTATGTGGATACAACCATTTCTTCACTTGATGAAAGACCCTGGGAGAGGTGATGGATACGTTTGCTTGACATGTCCAAACAGGAGCTGTCAAAGCAATGTCAAAGCCTGATACTCTTACCTCAGTCTTACCAGACTGTCCTACATAAGAAAAAGCCATCCCAGACAGAAATGCATCCCAACATGTAGGTAGATCGTCAATCATGTGTTTTCCCAACAGTTAGCATGTGATGTTGCAATAGATAAGTTTGCTGCAGATGAGTCAGGTTCGCTGACGACTTGCTTCTTATGCATGTTGGACTCTCACATATATAATCTGTTGACAAGCAGACAACAGACCTAAGAGATAAAAAGGCTCAGTTATATTGCATTCTTTGGAGTGACAAAGATTCATATTTTTGCCTGAGATTGTATGTGATGCATTTGTCATAAGCTACAGCAGAGCCAAAAAAATGCCTATTTTGTATACTCTACAATGCTATTTGTACTTGATGTGCAATATTTTCTTGATTTTTAGAGTGATTTTAGCATTCACAGTTTGTTGTGTTTGGTAATGTACATTTTAGAATTTGCACTGGTCATAATAAAGCACATTCTAATAATAATAATAATAATAATAATAATAATAATAATACATTTATTTTATATAGCAGTTTTCTGAGTTCTCAAAGATGCTTATCATTAAAATCACAAAGAATAAAATATTACAATAAAACAGAGACAAAAGAATAACAAACAAAGTCGGGCGAGATTAGAATTATGAGACATTTAAAAGGACTACCTCTAGTTTTCTAAGCGTCTTAAATCTTACCTAGGATACCACTTTAGCCAATGCGGGCCCTCCCTTACTGTAGACTCCATATCTCTGTGGGTTTGGCCATGCTTCAGTATTGATTGTTGCAGTTCATTAACTATCGTAATCACAGTATAGACCGCACACATAAACACACACACACAATGATCAGAGAAAAAAAGCCTATGCACATACACACACACACACACACACGTATATTATCTCCCATTGAGCAAACAACAATAATTTGTACCTTGGGACCGCACGATAGGGTTTCATACTTAATACACATATTGATCAGAGAATTAACCTGTCGTCAGAGGGCTCGGAAATTCAATAGCGATATGGCTTTGTCACTTAAAAACACATTAGGCAGTCAACGCCTCCCCTTGTTTATTAGCACATTGTTCCTGCGGGATAAAAACAGCGCCAATCACCATCAGAGATATAAAGTTGTGTTGTGACTACATTTCTAATACCTGAGCTTTATAAAGGTTTTCACGCCACTTGCAGTGAAGATTGCACTTTTACACTGCGTGTTTGTCTCCATCTGTACAGTCAAAACCATTATCCTGTAGCTCAACACTATTCTTATTATGCAACTATGTTTTTACTGAGCTGTGCTGGAGGCTATTTTTTAAAATTTGTGTCTGTATATTTTGTTGCTGATGATATAAACTCTCTTTTATAAAGAATTACATTTAATCTACTCTAATCTACTGGGACAGTGAGCTAAAGCTGCTCTTTTTTTTAATGAATTGGGCCTGCAACTGTGAGTAATGGTTACATAGATGCCACACTGTCCATCCTTCATGACCAATGTCGTTTTACTTTGAAGGACCTGATAGATCTCCATTGCTTTTCTGTAAAAAAATGTGCTGGTGCAATTAATGTCTTACTTCTGCTGTTAAAACAGGTTAATAGTGGTGATGATAATAGTAATTATACCACAACTGCTGATTGCAACGCCAATGAAGGTTAGAGCTTCTGAGCCAATGAATGCTGTTCTCTACAGGTGGTGTGTGACTTAAGGTACTCAGGAGAGCGAGTTACACCTCTGTGACGGCAGCAGGGGTGACACTGGGTTTCCAGATGAGCTCAGAAAGGGAAAATTCACCCCAAGACAGAATTTACCTGATGTTTTTATTTCACTTAACTTGATTTAACCAGGTTAGTCCCACTGAGATCTCTTTCTCAAAGGGGGAGCCGGCCAAAGAAAGCATCACGCTGAGACTTTCCAACAGCATACGACAATGTATAAAGTGAAGTCAAAAATAAAAGTAAGAGCAAGTAAAACCAAACAAAATAAAAAATAAAGAAGAGAACAAAGTAAAATATTCTGTATAAGTGCTCATTAGTCCCGTATAAAACCAACAGGTTCGCTGGGTCAAAACCTGTTTAAATCTTATTTAAACAAGATTTCTAATGTCAGCAAGACAAGAAAGACGAGAAAATGCTCGTGATCGAGATTGTGGGAATGGCGTGTCTCTTTTGCTTCTCTGTGGATTTAGCAGGGGTGAAATTGGGTTTAAAATAGACCCCCAGGGAACTCCAGACTCCATTCTGGTGCAGAAGCAGATCTGCTCAGGGGACCTTTAGTGCTGAACCATGTGTGTACACAGTGGCAGATGGTGCAATTTTCTAGTAGTAATTATATTAGAAACATATTTCTCTCTTGCAGTCTTCACTGCGGTATTAAATGTAACCATCACATCCTTCATAAGTAAATAACAGACATTAAGGTTTGTGCTCTTCCCATTTCCACTTTCCACTTTCCTGCACTCTCTTTTGATAGCGCGGGTATGATCATCCAGCCACGGAACGCTCTTGAGAGTTTGTTTACTTCTGGTCTTAACAGGAGCAATTTTGTCAAGAGCATCCAAACAAATGGAGCTGAACTGATCCACTAGATCTTGAGCTGGAGTACCGGTTTTGTTGCAGCAAGAGGGAATTCTGTTCTGCTTTGTTGTGCAGAAGCAAGCAGAGCTGCATCAGAAAATCAGCCAGGGTACTCAGGTCAGTGTCAGGATGGCAAAGCTTCAAGTAAGTAAGAACTCAGAAGGTATAGCTCATTGACACCAGCACAATTAAATCAGTGTGAAGGACAGAAGATTTTATTTTATCTATCTAATTTGGTGAAGTCCTCTAGTTGGTGATGGAGCTTCACTCCTTACCACTGCACAGCACCAACACAGAGCCTCGATCAGCTTGGAGAACAGTTGTTGGATCCTTTGGTTTGACCTCTAAAAATGATGAAAAATGATCACCCTCATTCAATAGCAGGGACAATTATGGTGGACGAAGCTCTATCGTCAGACACAATGGTGGACGAAAAAAAAAATTCTCCAGTATAGAGACACACACAGCCAGGAATGAGACCTTCACACTGAAGTAATGAATCAGGAAATCAATGAGTCATTCACTCACTCACTCACTCACTCACTCACTCATCCAACCAAGCATTCATTCCTTTCGTTCAACCCATCAACCAACCATTCATTCAATCAATCATCCTTCCATCCATGCAGCCATCGTCTATCTACACACACATGCCAACACACTAGTGTTAGTAGTGGCTAGTAATCGCATGCTAGCATCGCATTATTTGCTTTCCTAAATTAGCTTGCTGCTAGTTAGCTTGTTAACAAAGTCTTCTCAAGCTACTATGGACTGAAGACAACACATTTTACTGTATCACAGTAACCTGAATTTAGAAAATGTACTTCACCATTCACTTATTACATTATACATATATATTATTACTCAATGCATCTACACCCACTTTTTCAGATACCTCTCTTTCGAGACTGGTTGTTTCATATCTAATTATTAATTGCACGCAGCAAATACTCGGGTGGACCTCCGGGATGGCGCTGACCACGGCTGCAAGAACTTCACAAGTGCAAAGCCTGTAAAACCCTTTAACGTTTTTCATCAGCGCCGCCTCGAATGATATTCATACAGTTTCACCCATTCACCTCAATCCAACCACAATCCTCTACTGTCAGCCACTGAGCGGCTTCCACTGCAGCAGCTACACGGCTTAAATGCCCGTCCAGATTTTCAGACCAGAGATTCGGATTGACAACCCTCAACCCTTATTCCTCTTTTGTACTTTCCTTCTATCCCGTCCTTCCTTTTGGTATTTCCTCCCTACATTCCTTTCTGTTTTCCTTTGTATTCATAATCACTGACCACTGACAGTCTCCCTCTCATATCTCCATCTATCTTCACCTTCCCTTCCTCCCCTCTTCCCTCTCTTCCTTGATATTTACCATTCTAGAACACACACACACACACACACACACACACACACACACACACACACACACAAAGTAAAGTAAGCAAAGTAAAATTTGCCTTGGTCAGTTCACTGTATGTTCAAATGAATCAACTTTACCAGAGATAGACTTTTCTGTCATTTAAAGAAACTCTAAATGGAAGAGTGAAAAGGCGACCACTGAACATGCTACCTCTGCCGGGGTTTGGGGTTTTGATTCCCACAGGGACAATACCAATATCTGGACTCCACATTGATTCCATTGAAGACTATTTAATAGAGAAATGGTGGAGAAAAAACCCATATGGATGGGAGCCTTTTTGTAATCCTCACTACGGTCACATTCCCACGCTCTCTATTATTAGCTGTCAGTTGTTGCTCTAAAACCTTGTGGTTTTAGAGTCCCTGTCAGGTCAAATTTGTCCCGTGAACTTTACCGTTGTAACAGAGTTTGACAGGTATGCTCTGTATTTAATTAAAACAACGACGGCAGGTTTACATTAGGTATGTCCGGCTGGGTGCTCTGCCAGAAAATTAGAAACTAATTCCCCCAAAAATTCCATTAAAAACACGGGCAGCACTCCAAACATTTTTCTAAATCAATGCAATACTTAAGTATTGCAAGGTTAAGTATTACATTAAGTATTACATTTTTTCATTAAAAATAACCATATCAGGCCGATGTGTTTGTGCCAAACCCTTCGACAGAGCATCTTTTTTATGCGAACAGATTTTTGTGTTAATGAATGGTGCAGCCTTGTGCCAATATAAGAAATAACTAAATATTTATTGCATGGTAAAGATGGAAACGAGAGGCTGCTGACCTGGAAATTACGGGAAGGTTAATTTTCATCCCCCAAATGCTTCTCTGTGCTAAAAAAATGCTATGAACTCAGCGTGGCTGAATGTGCGACGTCATGCTTTCTCCAGGCCTTTGCCGTGAAGACAAAGGGTTTCCGGTGTACGTGCTACCTGGTAAGGCAAAGGCAGTGTTGTTGTGTGTGTTGAACTGTAACCCGATGTGGGTTCAGAAACTGATCGTAACACACACACACACACAGACACACACACTGGATCTGTAGGACCTTATACAACATCTACGCACAATAACAGAGTTCCTTGCTTGGGGTAGTGAGTCTATACAGACCTGCAATAATGTAATAACTCAAATAATCCACTTATTTATCAAAATA
>CABFOQ010031018.1:0-19964 GCA_900660455.1 Gephyroberyx darwinii
CACTTATTAACATGGCCTGCCTATTTGCAATCTGTTTGGGGTGTGAGGGCCATTTTGAGCTTGGCTACCATATGCCACACAAACTCTTGTGGACTCCAGCATCTCCCAATATCAACCTGAAAGACAATGGAGTAACGTGCAAACCTATACCTGGTGTTTTTAGTTTTGTTTAAAAGCACACGCACACACACACACACACACACACACACACACACACTGGGACTATAATCCTGTAGCTCTAACCAGCCTAACATCATGCAGGTGTACAGACCCACATGCCTGTTTTTTCAAATGAATAAATATTTTATTATTGCTATAGCGACTTAAAGTGTGTGTGTAGTGCTCAATAAACACTTTATAGCGCACTTATTGTACTTTTTGGTGTTTTTTTCTCATATGGTATCACTATAATACCCCTAAATATTCCTATATTATTGATACGAGGACTTCTAGTTTGCTAGTTTACAGTTTTGCTATGATATTTCTATAGTCTCCTAACATCTATTATAGGATTGCTCTTCCTCGTGAAGGTACTCGCCATATGGTTGACAATACAACTAAACTTTTTACTGCTGTTGTGAATATCCCGTCTGGTCTACATTAACAAGGCTATAATAATGTAACAACAACACTTTTTACAGCCCGTATCCTTGAATAACACAGTGCTTTAACGATGCGAGACACACCGACAAAATGTTGTTTCAACCTACCTGTTGCGCTAAACGAAGGTGTGGCACTTTGCCCTAGGTATCAGAAAAGCGCGTATAACTTCAGTTGTCATTTAAAATATGTAACTGCTAGTCCGTTAAGTTAGCAGGAAGAAAGAAAGATGAAAAAAGAAGCTGCACTCATCATCCTTCCACTAGAAATTACTTCCTTTCCCTCGTATGGGCTGTTGTGGTCTGTCGCTGAGAAGAGGCTTCCCCCCCGTGACTCCAGAGTCCCATGTCTCCTGTTTGAACAGCAGCACGGTGGTTAACATGGGAAAGTGCTGGGACCGGTGTCAAGCTAAACGGAACTGGAAAGAAATTGGATTTCCGGTCAGAATTTTCAAAATAAAACAAATATAATAGCAATGCAACTAATGAAAGTCTTAATACAGATCTGGAAAAAATTAAGAGACCACTCCAAATTATCAGTTTCTCTGGCTTTACTATTTATAGGTATGTGTTTGAGTAAAATTAACATTTTTTGTTTTATTATTTATTATTGTGGAATGGCTGCCATACATGTAGAGATGCTGATTTAAGACAAATTTGGAGTGGTCTCTTAATTTTTTCCACAGCTGTAATTTGAATGTACAACACAGTCAGGAGATCAAGCTCTAGCAACAAAAATGTTTGTAGAAGAGGTAGTGTTAGTTGTTTTCCCCGATGATTGATTAAATGTATTGTTTTTTGTTTATACTTTATTATATTTACCGAGTGGGGGTCATTATTTAACCACCTTTTTATTTACCACTACATCAGTGCATATAAGCCTATACAAGATGCTATCTATATATGGCTGTCAAATATACCTAACCACTGTCTTGTCCTGGCTATCTCCAGCTGGCTTGAAGCAGCTTAACCTGGCCTGGTTAGGAATGGTTGATCATATGACTTGGCTGCAATGAAAGCAGTTCTGAAGAAAAATGAAAAGGTGTTCCAAGTAACAACAAAACTCTCTTCCAACATTTACATGGGCAAAAATAAAAATACACTGCAAAAAAATGGCACACGTAATTTAGCCTCATATTCATTTAACTTGTTTTACTTGTTCCAGGATTCAGGCCTACCTCGAAAAACAAGCGTCTAAGTCTTCAAACAAGGCAAGTCAGTCGACTAGCATCAAGAAAATGACACAATTCAAGTTGAGACAAGTTGATTTTCCCACTGGTAGGTTTTTTCCACTCAAATAAGGTTTGAAGACTGAATACTATAATAAATGACTTATTAAGATGGATATTTTTCACAGTGTACAGAGAGGACATTTTTTTTGTCTGACTCAAAACCGGTTTTAATGTTTACAGTGCCAGACATAAACAAGTTTATTCTTGGAGGGGTCAAAAACAGACAATACCCTGCATTGAGTCGGCTTCATGTAGATGTCTCCATAGAGAATGAATTGGGAAAGATGGTAAAGCTGAGTAGAAGAGCCCTCGCAGGGGTTTATTGGGGCTATGGATACATTTCCTGTTCACATCTGACACATTACAAGAGAGTAAAGTTCATTTGGGTTGAAATGAAAAAGCTCGACAAAGATGCTGCGAGTCAAAAAGATTATTCTCTTTCAATCAAGCAGCTCCAGATTTTATATATTGATGATATCCTTGATTTGAGTGGATTCTGGCTTAATCCTGTTCATAAATATTACCCGGGTGGTTCTGGACAGTAAGAATAACACAAGAATTCTGAAAATGAGCGGTATTCTCCTTCAGCTGTGAAACAAGACGAACAACTTTTCTGACTGACTAGACTGAATAAGTGGGTTGGTGGGATGGTAAGAAGATGAGTAAGAGGTGTGTGTTTAAGTGTGTGTGTGTGTGTGTGTAAATGTGCATATTTTCTGGGTATGTATATCTGTGTAGGTGTGAATGTGAATTCAAATTCACACACGGGCCTTTGAAAAAAAAAAAAGAAAAAACCCCAAATATCAGATTTTCTTCTCATGAAACTGGAGATGCTTTTTCACTCCGGCTGCGGTTGACAGGTTGACAGCTAACATCCTGGAACGGACACAAAACATGACAACAATGTGACATGTCAGATGCAAAATAGACCCCTTCTAGACACCTTCAAAGATGTGGCCGGCGTTGTCACATACACCCTAACCTTTATTTATCTATTTTTATTCTGCTGGCTCTTCCTTTTTGGACTACACTACACAAAGCTCCTTTAAAGGAATCAGAATGAAGCTCTGACATGGAGGAAGGGTGACTGAAAGAGAGAGAGAGAGAGAGAGAGAGAGGTAATGAAAGACAAAATCAATTCATTTTCACAATTAGAGAATTAGGAAGAGAAACCAGCAGCAGTGAAATAGTCCAATAGTCCACCTGCATTAACTGAGCCAAGAATGGGACCAGACGTCAGGAGAACCATGATTTTTACATCCACCTTGTCCGGTCCTTTTTATTTTATTGTCCTTATCTCTTTTAATAAATGAATCATGTTGTGTGTAACATGTTGACAGCAGGCTTAATGATAATTGATCATTTTTTATTTTATGTTTTTTATTTTCCTGCTCAACTGCCAGAGGATTGAAGTTTAGATTCAACTTTATTGTCACTGCACAGAGTACAAGTACTGAGACAAAGTACTTTGTCACATAGGACAATACAATGAATGCTGGAAGGTTTACGCACTCAGTCAAGTATTTGAATGTGGTTGAAAACTGAAGTGACACTGTCTGAGTTGTTCTTGTGCAGTTAACCCCACCCCTCTTATTCTCCAAGCAGGTTGAAACAAATGCTAGGAATTATTTGCAGCTAGTTTTTGATCCTGATCTTGTTTGACCAAACATCCAGGATCAGACGTGGTTAAATGTATACTGTACTGCAAAAAACCCCTTCTAAAACAACTACAAATGATGAATAGTGAACTTTAACCAATGTCTTTTTTTCCAAAATGGATGTATATCGTTTCAGAAAAAGGACTTCTCTATTTTACTGTATCCTTCCACGATGCATCCAAACCCTTTTGCTCTGTGCATTGGCCAGTTTAGGTATCCCCCGCTGCATTTATTTTCCATCCTGTGTCTGTGTGCTTCGACCCAAAGCTCCAGATGCGCCAACACAGCGGTGTGCTGCGGATGCGCTAATCTCTTTAACCTATCACAGGAAAACAGCGCTTCTGACATCTCCCACTTCCTACTGATCACCTGAAATCAAAATAGAGCAACTGACTCGGAGAAGGAAGGCACCAGCGGGCTTCACATATCAGTGTCTTTCCTCCCAGCATGCTTTGGAGGAATTAGGTCAGGGCTTGTTGGTGGTTATCTCTCCTAACAGGGCCTGTGTGCGAGCCAACAGGAAAATGTGTGAGAATACAAGATACAAGGGCTGAAATTTACTGTTAATGATTCAAAATGACTCTTCAGTTGTGTTTTGGTGAGCCCTTGATGTGATTATTATATTTGATTTGCTGTAACTGGCAACTACAACCCCTTCCTTGAATAGATCAAATTGTAAAAATGTCAGCTGAGTCTTTGGGTGGCCCAAAACCGGTGTGATTGCCCTTTGCAAACATTCCACATTCAGTCAAAGGCTTTTAGCTTTTAGTTACTCAAACACAGGCTGCTCAAACTGGGTATCAAGAAAAATCGAGATTGTTTTTTTTCCCAGGTGGTAAGTTTGGTATAGGGCATCACTTCCATTAAAATTTCAACGCCCTGTAAGATGAATGTGTTTAGTCGTAATCTGTCCTGCTACAGAGAGAGAGAGAGAGAGCGAGAGCGAGAGAGCAAGAGAGAGATAGATAGAGAGATATGGGTGACTCATAGGCTTCCCCACCACTGAAAATACAGGTTGTAAAAATGAAGGGATGGAAAATAGACGAGGATGACAAAAAGAGGGCTATGGCTTGTGAAGTAAATGCCATCGACAATGGAGTGGTTATTTTAGACTGAGTAAATAAGAGTAAATGTCATACTGTACATACTGTACGACAGACACACACACACACACTTTGTGGCCTGTGGAGTCCTCCTGTTCAACAAACAAGCGGTGTAATTATATGCCTCTGTGGTGCTGCAGGTGGAATGTGCTAGCGATAGTCAAGCCCTTGTTGTCATAAGGATTGGAATCAGCCCCAATAGCCAACAGACATGAGCTCACCATCATTACAATGAGGGGCGTGGCCAAGCCTGCCACCACTCTGGAGCTGCCGTTGCCGTGGAGACAGGACACACTGTGCTTACACACACACATACACACACATACATTGGTTTAGAGAGACACCACCGGGAAATTAAAACAGTAGCCAAAAGCACCAGTCTTTATTGGCAATCACAGTTCCATCCCAAATGTGTTTGTGCTTGTGTTTGTGTGTGTTCATGTATGTGTGTGTGTGTGTGTGTCTGAGAATCCAGGTGTATTGCACATGCCTAATTATAATGACAATGTCAGCCAGTGTTGGGGAAATATTCACCACGCTTGTCTGGCATTCGACATCAGGCACAGGAAGAGTAATTACGGGCCTATCAAACCATTTTACAGCTCTGTTTTTGCATACTTGTGTGTGTGTACGTGTGTGTGTGTGTGTGAGAGAGAGAGAGAGAGAGAATCAGCAGATCATTTGAGGCTGTCAGCAGTATCTATCAGTCAGTGTTTTTTTTTCTCTCTGGGACACAAACCCATGAGTTAGCTGCTGCTCACTATTAACTACACTCAACCAACCTGTCAAGCTGCTAAAATCTAACTACTGCATGTCAAGACGAAGAATTGTAGCCAGTTTAAACACACATCAGTCACTGTCTTCCTTTAAGCCTTAGGCAATAACAAACTACTTCCATGTCTAAAAGGAGAAACATGATCACAATGACTTGTAG
This sequence comes from Gephyroberyx darwinii, assembly GCA_900660455.1. Classification (NCBI taxonomy): domain Eukaryota; kingdom Metazoa; phylum Chordata; class Actinopteri; order Trachichthyiformes; family Trachichthyidae; genus Gephyroberyx; species Gephyroberyx darwinii. The sequence continues at coordinate 5,527 of CABFOQ010031018.1, forward strand.
GAACCTCTAATTACAATGAGAGGCACGAGGCAGTGGAGTGGAGGCAAAAAGTGAACCATTTTATTACATTAAAATGTTTCATACAAACAATGCATACACACTAGTTCATATTGCTTCAGACATAAGTTTCTTTTCTGTTAGAATTCCAGTTAAACAACTCTGTAACAAAATGTAAGTACAACATTTATGAAAATATAAATCTCTAAACAGGTAAGTCAGTTCTGACGATACAAAGAATACCATAGAAACATTCATTACCAGTGTGTCAACTATGAGTTGCAAACATGTAAGTTAATAAAAGTCATTCAAGTTACATAACATACAATAATACCATTTACTGGCTTCCATATGGACACATTCAAATATACTCTTAAACTGGCATTCCAATATATCATAAGTGGACTCAGTTAAACTTTTTAGCAAAGATAGTACATTTTCTCTATCATGTTTAAACATAATCACAGTAGAACACTGAAACAATTTGGTAACAATATAATTACAGTACAAGCCTCAAAAACCAATGAGACATAGTCAACAAAATGAAACACCAAACCAAGATTGGGACTTTGGCAAATATGGTATGATTTTTCTCGATTTAGAAACTCTTGAGCTGTGGGGAAATCAAATATCTCAAAGCTTGATTCTGCCATCTAATTTGAAATTATCCAAGGGCCATTATCTAACCAGCTGAAAACAAGTAAACATACAATTAGACGGAATAGCCCTTAAAAAGTATATATAAAAGTGAAAGTGTGATTTTTTTCTATCATCCCTGACAGATGGTTTGTCTCGTCAGAACTCAAAATCCCAGACTACAACTGTGAGTTTTGGTTAACAACAGATACACATGGAGAAACAGGGTTAGATGGAAAAAAGAAATGCTGTCAAGGTACCAGGAAGGTACACTCTCAGAGACTCCTATACAAACCACATATTTCTAGATTGTCAATAAACCAGATCTTATCTTTTTTTTTCAGCCTGTCATGATATTAACCCCTTTACATATCTATCTCAGCTATCAGCTGAAAAATGGTAAGAATTGTTAACTTTGTAATAATAACAGGCATAAAGAGAATCTGTCTGATTTCAAATGAGTCAGCTGTAGCCTACGAGAACCTGTATGGCCTGTGTGTATCTATAGGCAAAACCAACACCTGTTTTAAGACTAATATATATCACTTAAAACAATTAATTGTATATGTTTTATATGAATAAATCTAATCACAATATTTCTCACAAATCACTCATAAAGTGCTTCCATTTACAGTATAAACCTCTAAATCTATTCACACGGCCAAGCTGTTTCAACGAGACAGTGGGCTAATCACTCTGTCCTTTTCTAACGGAATATTTGAACAAATTCAACTCCACTGAACCTAAAGCAAGTACACTGGTTAAGGCGTGAATGTATATGGTACTATGCTACACTCTATGCTCAATAGTGGTATTTCCCTCAAAACCCGACAGGAAAGAAATTGATGGGTTGGGAACTGCAGGTAAATTTACATCAAATGTATGCAAACTGTTCCAGGATAAATTTCTAAGCCTATCGTTACAAAGAACACTGTTATTGATCTCTCATGTTGTTGACTGGTCTTCAGTACATTGATCATTTGGATTTTACATGAATGCAAGTATTATGTAACTATGCGTATACTGTGTTTACAAATTCCCTGCATCTTCATAAATCTTGTAATCTGCACATAAAAGAAGATTTTAAATTCCAGGCACTCACTTTGATTGCATTAAGCACAACGGAACATTTTTAAGGAGTTGCACAAATTGCAGCAGCCAAAAAGAGATATGTACACATATTCATAGTTCTTCCTTTTTTTGTACAGTACAGATTGATGTTAATACAAACAAACATAAATACACCTTTTTTTTTTAAGAACAACATTATGGCTTAATGTGCACAATGTAAATAAAGATAGTGTACAATGAAAAATGTTTAAGATCATTGGAATGGCTTTGAAAATGTTTGACCGAGACATTTGAATAATAACTTTGTTCTTCAAATGCAAAAGGACACATAATGGCAAACTAATACCTCATAGAATGTACCTTTGTCTTATTTTCAAAATAATACAAACCTAGTCTGTTTCTAACAGTCTTCATATGTAAAACAAACAGAAACTGTATCATAGGTCGGAAGTAAGTAATACATAACTTGAGTGCAGTGTTATAATGGTCTGCCCATTGACTACCCAGAGGGCTGACATCTGCAGCTGAATCAGGTGGCTGTAAACAAGAATCAACTGCAACCCCAGAGATTCTAAACCTCCTTGCCTATTCCCACCATCCTGTCTAACGCAACACACTTCTCTGATCTCCACCCACTCACTGCAGCAATTCACTCTTTTTTGTAGGGGTGGTTGTCTCAGCTTCACCAGAGTCAGACACATTGATGGGGCTGTCCCTGGAGAAGACCTCTGTTGACTCCCTCCATACGCAGTCGGCGATGGTCTTAAAGGAATGGTTACCACACTTGGGCCGCACCTTCTGCGAGGCGTTGTTGACAATCTGTCGGCTGTTTGAGGTGGCGATCTTTATCTTGAGGGCAGCGTCTACACGGTCCACCACTGTATAAGTGCCGATGCTGCCATCCTCAAAGCCGATGATGATGTTTAGTGCTCGCTGGGAGAGGCAGAGGTAAGTGGGCGTCTTGTATAGTGAGCATGTGCCGATGCTCTTACCATCTGCAAGGCGCATCACAATCAGATTGGACACAACACCAGCATCATCATCTTCATCACAGTTCCGGAAACAGACATATACTAGATAACGTCCATCTCTTGACAATTTCTGCCGCCAAATTATACCAGCAGCATGGACAAGCCTCAGTTTCCCACTGTGAAGGTCTAGGACATTAATATTTTCATCACCCTTGGAGACAATTCCTAGTTTTCCATTGGGCGAGATCTGGAAGTCTTCTAGGTTTTTGAGGAAATTGGTTGGCAACTGGACCCGCCTGCAGACAGACTCATCTGCTACACTCCAGATGAAGACAGTCTCTGTGGATGTGATGAATACCACACAGTCAGGGCAGTCAGGAATGAGCTTGAAGTTGACAATGGTAATACCATCGTCACAAACAAACTTCTTGGACACGCTGCCTGACCACAAGCTGACAGCAAGGAGCTTGTTTTTGGTGCTTCCCACAAGGAAAGTGTTTGCAGTGGTGATGAGTGCATTCTGGAGGGTGACTAAAATGTTGCACACTTTGTGCCCGGTAGCAAGTCTCCAGACTCGGGAAGCATTCTGCTCACAGAGGGACACCACAAACTGGTCATTGTGGGTGATCAGGAGCTGTGATATTTTCTGTCCATTGATGCGGAAGATATTTTCCCCATTGTTAGTTTGCCAAATGTATTGACTGCACTTGTCGTCTGAAGTCACCATGAGATCCCCTGAGGAGGTTAGGACACAGTTCTCCACTATGCCCTCATGCTTGAAGACTGTCTCAATAAAGCCAGTGTTGAAGTTCCATTTGTGGATAGCCTCTGAACCATCCATAGTAAATATATAATCCTCTCTGCCGGACAGCTGCAAGGTCTGGATCTTCTTGCCTGTTTTGTCAATGTTGGACATGGCAGTGATGATGTCAATGTCCCAGACAGACAGCACTCCACTGCTGGCAACAGAGAGAAGCAGGTTGTGGTGGGTGGACTTGATGAGCTTCACTATAGCCCCTGAGATCTCAATCAGGCTAGCCATGCACTGCCCACTGTCCCTTCTCCAGACAAATATGGATGAGGTGTTTTCCATGGACGCCACAATGCTTTGTCCATTTTTGGAGAGAACAGCAGCCACAAAGCGTTCACTACGTTTAGCTTTGAATTTCTCCACCATTTTCCATACCTTTGTGTCCAGGACCTCAATACTCCTGGCCTTGCAAATGAGAATAGAGCGCTGGTCTTCAGATAACTCAATGCCCACCACTTCACTCTCATCCCCCCGACAATCATAATCCTCCATTAGCTTTGGGTTGGTGATCTCTTTGGTGTTCCACACTGACAAACTGCCTTCATTATCAATCATCACCATCTGGTTAATAGTGTCCAGAACAAGGATGGACTTGACGAAGCCCCCAGAAAACTCAGAGGTCACAGTGGCTAACTTGTCCCCATTTCCCAGATGAAAGATGGATGCAGTGTTGAGGTACTGACCACAGAAGGCATACATTCCATCTGGAGAGCATTGGACACAAGTGACCTCATACCAGCAATGGAATTGGTAGAGAGGCCAACCGTAGAGTAGGTCAATAACATTGACGTCTTTACTAGCCTCAAGCCATGCCAAAGCATGATGACTGGACAAGGTAAACCCATTGATGAAGGCCACCCCTCCAGTGATGCCACCTTGCTTAGATCCCTTGATTTCAACCTCAGATAGAAGGCAGGATTTGTGGTTATCATAGATGAGCAGTGTGTTTTTAGTTGTGGCCACTACCAGGTACTTCTCATCAGTGGTTAGCCTGATTCCCAGCACAACGGATCTGGCTGTGTCAATCTGTCGTAGGAGCTGTCTGCTCTCTACATCCCATGTGCTGACAGACCCATCTTCCAGGGCTACAAGGACAATGTTTGGGGCTAGAGTGGGCAGGATCTCCACAACTTGCATGTAGCTGGAGCAGAGAGGTAGCCTCTCTGGACTGTAGGTGACATCCATAGAGGAGTGGAGAGGCACAATAGAGCAGTACTTAGGGCCATCTTTGTCACACTCCAAGAGGAGGTGTCTGAGCTTGGGGAGGGAGGTGACAACTGGCAGCAGCCTTTGCTGCAGCTCTGCAGACAGTGATGCTGGATTCTTCATCACTTTTACCTTGATACTACGAAGAGTGGTTGCTAGAAACTTCAGTTCTTTTTCTTGGGAATAGCTGTAGGCTAGGTCAATGTCTGTTAGTGCCTTTTCAAACTGACCAATCTTGATCATTGTGTAGAGCCAGCTGAAGTTCATGATGACCCCAAACATGAGGTCGTCAGTGCGCCCACTCCTGGTAAGGTGGTAAACCAGCTCTGTCATCTTCCTATGGTTGACAAAGAAAATGTCAGGCTCTAAAAGATTGCACTGGAACACCCAAGGCTGCTCAGGTGTCTGCCTGTCATAGGAGTACTTGTCAGAAGACGTTTTTTCATGGGACTGCTGATGGTGGGGGTTTTTGTGATGAGATATATTCAAGGACGTAAAATGGTTGTTATCATAAGTAAAGATCTTCTTTCTGCCTCCTGACCATGCCCCCAGGAAGTACTCAGCTAGGAGGCTGTGCATTTGGTGGACGTCTTCCTCGTTGCTAAGATACAGCTTCTGTGCAATGAGGTGCAGGTGTCTGTTGGCCCAGACCATCAGGGTGACATTGCGTATCTGACGTTCCACCAGATAACCCTCCAGCTCTTCTTTGAGCCTTGCAACCAAGTCATAAGAGATCCTCAAAGGGTTTTTAAGGTATGATGCCACAATGACATCACCAAGAACAATGTTATCCAGGGACAGAATATCCTCCAGCTCTACTTCAGTTAACCCAGCCTTGGCCATGGTGATATAGCCCAATGCTCTGAAGACAAATCTTTGGCCCAACTTATTTTCCACTGAATAGAAAAGCTGTTCAATGCTTTCATGCACTGTCGAGCACAGAGACCTGTCATCCACATCTTTATGAGACCTCCAATGAACTACCTCTCTGTAGATGAGGTTCACAAACATGGGTAATGTACACTTGGCAAGTGCCTCATTGACATAGATCTGCTGGCCAGAGGTAACTTTTCTCTTCACCCCCAGCAGTTGCTGCTTTAATGTTTGACTGCAAACTTTGCGGTCCCTCTGGATTAATTCCACATAATATCCCTCATCATGGATGAGGTGTCGGAGCTTCTGCAGGATGCCATGTTTATTGGGCAAGGTTGACACCACAATGCGGACTGTTCGAGGCAGGTGGGCAGGGAGCCACCACAGTTTGCGGGCTTCATCAGCATCAGAGAGCTGCTCCAGGGCATCCAAGACAATGACCAGGGGCCTGTGGAATGAAGACTCCCCTAGCAGGTTGACCAGGAGCTCCCTCATTTCCTGGATCTTGTTAGGCAAAAAGTGGATCAGGCAGCGGTAGTTGATAGCAATCTGTTCACAGATGCTTTGGAGGAAGGTGCGGAGGTCCGTGGAGAGCTGGCTGGAGCCAATAAAACGGACAATGACCACTGGATCAGTCTCAGGGCCCATCTCTTTCTGCAGCCACGTGTAGGCCTGAAAAACAAAATTAAGTGATGATTAGGTTAGAATCAAGAAGAAGATTCCTAAGACGAAAGGGTTACATCTTTGAACAGAACATATTCTGAATATATATGGTTTTAAATTGTAAAACTGTTGCTCAAATCATTTCTAGCATGAAAAGATGAACAGAACTGTATTTAAATATCACAGCAACGTGTATGGGGAACAATGCTGCATTTGCGCCTGTGTGTGCTTGCCTGTACATGCATCAGAAAATGCTTGTGTATTTGCTGAAGTGGAAGTCATCAGGAGCGCAAGCCTGAGTTAATTCAAGTGCAAAAACAAAGCTCTACAATGCAGGCCAGAAATTGCTATTCTCAGACTATGAAGCTGGGCTCATTAGCAGGGAGGAGAGAGGTTTGACTCTAGGCATCTGTTACCTTGCGTCAGTATACCTATGAACCACTAATGCTAGCTTTGTAACTCAGATGAATAATGTATAAAGCTCAATATTGTGGTTGTCCTCAACATCCTCAAACATTCTCAATAGTATATCATGTATATTTTAATTAGTTTATGGATATTTGTCTCATAATGAAAGAGATTTTATGAATGAGCGCTACTCCGTTTTTTAAGGCTTCATTAAAATTGTAATTTCATTCATGAATTCATGAAGGACCCCCGCCGAGATTCCGGGAGGCATTAAGATGTTACTTGACGCTTTCAGGGCAACTGTGATGAGTCCTACTCCCTGTTTAGCTCTCTGTGTATGTGTGTGGCCGTGTGGGTGTATGTGTGTGAGTGAGCGAGTGAGAGAGATAAAGACCTCTGTGTGTGTGTGTGTGTGTGTACGTGGTGTGTAAGGACTGACACCAGGTCTCGGAGCTCAACATGATGGTGCTACCATGAGGGATTAAGGTTTACTACATCTACCTACAAGTACAACTACATCTTTCGGTTTCTCACAACAAAGCTCTGCTCCCAAGAGCCACACCAGCAACAGGGCAATATACAACAAGGAAAAGCAGTGGGCTAATCTAGCATCTATCAAACACCAAATAAATTAATGCAACATATTTAATTTTCCACTATCTGTCACTGATCTACTGTATTATCTCCACATAGAGTCCCTGGATGTGGTAAATGGGCCAGAGTTCGAGCATGATGCTGTGATTATTGGGCACAATTAGTATGTCTGTGCATGTGCCTGTGTCTACATTAAAAGAATTGTGCCCTGATTGAGCATTTCTATAACCATCAGTTCCTCAAACTAATAACTAACTAATAACTAATATGTTTCCATCTTATTTACAAAGGAGTAAAAGCAAATCAAGTTGTGGTGCAAGCATGTTCCTAAAAAAACACTCAGTCTCACCGCATTGTGGAGATAACTTCACAATTAGTTATAAATCGACCACTACCAAGAAGACTGGACAGGCCAGTTACTGTAAGGATTAACGTTGGGATATCCAGAGAATTAAGAGGTTTGGCTGCCACTGCAGACAACGATGCTTTTCCCCGTAGAGACAATAATCAATAACTTCAGTCTGCTGCTAGTTGTTACCGACACAGAGGTCGACCCCTTAGCTCTTGGGAGTTTGGAAGATGTTTCCTCACATCTGCACCTCATCTCATACAAAGGAGCTGTGGTTGGAAGCCTCTCATATCCAATATTGATAAGTGCAATTGAACCTTACATATTAGTACATAAATAACAGTTCCAGACGTTGCACAGTTATTTGGAGTCAATGAACTCTGACTCCAAAGTCTATCGGACACTACACCCACTGAAACAACAACAACAATCATTAATATAAAATGGAAATATGGAAATAAACAAATACAGAAATAAATGAATAATTTATAATTTAATTTTCCTTCCTAATGCATTGTTTTATTTATTCAATTATGTTCACTTTGACTTTTTAATTTGTTTATTGGCAGATTTCTGAGCATATTATGTGATAGATTTATTTATTTTTGTATTTGTTTGTGAAGTATTTATGCATTAATTTCTGATTCTGTCCGATTCTGTCCTCTATAATCCACTACAGGCTGGTGCCAAATTAATAAGACATCAGACACATGATCAAAAAAACAATCGCTTTCTTGTCTGATTGCCTGCATCTGGCAGCAATGATAGGAGCTGTTCTGAGTATCCAATCTTATCATACTGCTCAAAGTCTTTGGACTTACCACTGTTTGGTACTATTTGGTTGATTTGGTCTCTATCTCTAATTTGCTTTGAGTTGTTATGTGCACAAAATATTGACATTGACATAAGCATGGCTGTATTTTTCTGCCAGAGCTATTAGGTTCCCACATCACTTGTTGTGTAGGGTTAGCGAATTGGGTTATATGGTGTATGCTGTGTGCAGTGCAGACCCTTAGTGAGTCAGAGTCTCAAAACTTTACCAGAGTGGTAACACGGTAGCCCCACAACACTAACCCTCTTTCCTCCTCCTGTTTTGGTCTACATTGAGTCTATAAACTATTTTTTTTAACCTGATTTAAGTATGAAATTTGGGACATTTACTACACAGAAAATTCTCAGTTTAGACAAGCACAGGAAAGTATGCAAAAGTAAATTTGCTTATTGAGTTGTCCTGATGTGGTAAACCCCACCTATGTACTCCAAGCAGGTTAAAACAAGCACAAGCACATTTGCAGATATGTTACGATCCAGGCCGACACCTCCAGCCTTTAACTAAATGATAGGGCGGGCAATTGGGCTGCTCTCGCTTGCATGTTCATGTGTGTGCCCATATCCTATGTAGAAAACCAGTTTTCTTGCAAGAATACAATGCTGTGACATCTTTTACAAAGGTTGGACAGGAGGGGTAGAGGGTAGAGGTGTGGGCATCTGCTGTGGGATCCTGGCAGCGATGTGACCCTAATGTAACTGGGCAGCCAGATGGCACCCACAAGGGAGACCAGTGAGTGAACAAAGAATATGAATACACACACGCACACGCATTAAAGCAACAAATGCAAACAAATGTGTCATATGCAGATGTGAGCATGCACACACACACACACACACACACACACAGGAAATTAGAGACATGTTCATCGAGATGGACTGACTTGGCAAACACACAGATGGCCGTGCAGGCATTTGATGAAAAGAGATGAACAGTTGCACGCCCCCTCATACTCTGTTCAAAGATGGACACATGCTCAGATCAGACAGAGAGACACACACAAGCATAAGCACACTGCGTTTCTCTCTCTCTCTCTCACACACACACACACGCGCAAAAACACACAAAAAAAGTTCCATCCCATCCCAACAGTATACGCATCTTGACATTTCCACATCTCACCTGTTTGGCGACCTCAGCCAGCAGCAGAGTCTTTCCAGTGCAGGGTCCCCCATACACCACTAGGGGGCTCATCCTGCTCCCCTTGGACGGCAGAAGGTACTCCTGCACGTAATCCAACGACTCGCTCTTATACTCGTAGAATGACGCGTGGGTCTTACACAGGGACAGGTGCTGCAGAGTCTCATCGTACAGCGGGTCCGTCTCCGTGTCAAAGTTCTGCTGGACCGTGGCTTGGATGATATCCACCATGTCCTCATAGAACTGTTTGCACAGACCTTCCACATAGTGGCTCTCCACTTCTTGGGAGTAGCCCAACTTCATGTCGCAGTGAGTGACCGACGAGTAGACGCGGAGGTTGGAGGCGGCCACGACCGTGGGGATGAACTCATCCCGTACCTTCAGAAGACGTTCGTAGGATTCCTGGTTGCGCATGACGCGATCAGCGCTAACCACAATGTCCATGTAGCGGGCCATATCAGGGAGTTTGGCGAAGCGGTCAAAGTTTGAGATCTTGCGGATGTAGCACACACATTTCTTAAGAAAGGCAGGAGTTTGTTTCCCCAGGGCAAAGTCTAATTCATCCTCCAAGGCTGGAATGAGAAAAAAAACAATACAACTTTTTAATTTTTTGTAAGTGATCAGCTTAACTCTCCCTGAACTTCTCTGCCTATGTACATCAGACTCAAAGGTTTTTGAAAGCGTGGATTACTGGCTTAATGCCATCGTTTCTATAAACAGCTTCAGAGGCTAGCGCTAGATGATGTTGTACACCTTCCAAAGCTAGCCTTCAAACAGATGTAGGATTAAGAGTCTTGCAGCAGCCATGCTAAACACATTTTGGAAGTCTTTAGCCTGCGTTTAGATAGCTTTCCCTTGAGCCTTGTTAAAGAAGAAACAAGGTTGATATAATCACATAAGCCAACATGGCTGAACTTTATCACTGGCCCCCCAAAGAGTTGGCTCTACTGAAATTCTGCCAGCATCTCCTGTGTAGTATTGCTCGTACGTTAGCCTGCTAATTAGGTGAGAGACAGAAAAGTAAGAGAGGAGCTGCAGGAGAGAGCGTAACTTCCTCTATAATCAAGCACTGTTTGAAGCCCAGTGTGCTCAATTAAATTACCTGCAGTTTCCTTACACAAGGAAGAGTCGCTTCCCTTTCATATCAAACAATGAAGCTGTAATGTCAATTACTTAATTAGCTTTGCATAATCCTTAATGTCCACCATGCAAAAGGCCAGAGGGTGTGTTTTTCCTATAAGCTCCTATCGACTCAACAACCCAGGCTGTAAAAAAAACCACTGACAAACATCTGCTAAAACAAGTGCCTGAAAAAAAGAGAAAAAGACCTCGTCTTATTAAAGAATAAATCAGTGCTGTCCCGTCTCTTCGGTAATGACTGGGTGATCTCGTGCCTTGTTCAAATTAGAGCTCCCATGATGCACTTCAAGGCAGATCTACTTCACATGGTGAAAACAAACCGCAGGGGGGAATTGTTCAATTGTGAGAGAGTTGTACCTCTTGCTGTTATTTTTTCAACACCTGATGCTACAGCAGGAGAGCTAAGGAGAGCTAACAATGACTACTCCACTGTACTTTGTCTCTTCTTTGATGTTATCATTAGGAGAGCTCCTACTAAATAACTCACTACTTAAAAATACTTCAGAGATATTATTATTATAGATTCATGGGCAAACGTTCTCCAACAAATTGGCTACATGTTCTATTGCGATTTCTATTGTGTTTCCTTGTCCTCTGTGAGGGTCCAAGGCTGGGTGATGTCGTGTACTAACCATTTATTGTTTCACATGTTGGGCACTAGGAAGCCCTCAGAGACTGTAACGGTGATTAAGGGCTATACAAATAAATGTGATTTGATTTGATTTGATTTGAACAACACACCATATAGATACTCAATAAGTACCCTGGTCACTACCTTGAGATACTGCTTAACAAGCTACATAAAACAGAATGAAAGGCAATGATTAGAGGCCCACTGGTAAATCTTTACTTGCATTATTAACAACCTTGCAATTTGCAAATTGCTAAACCATTTACAATTCAAATGTACAAACCTCTGAACAATCAGCAATAATTGGATTCTGTGCATGTAAACGATGTTTCAAACAGACATACCCTGTCAAATCGTATATTGATAATCACATATTGCAAATATAAGATATTTGTTTTAATTTTCTTTTTAAGTGGGCTGCCTGTATTTTCCCTTCATCTAGTTCATCTAGAGACTAGTGATAAAAATGAGTGCAAGGCCGAATAACTGCAGCTGATATGTAGCCCAACATGGAAAAACAGGCACATTGTGGTGGGTATTTTATCGTTGTTGTTTTTCCTAGATTAATGTTTTGAATTCCTTCCCTTATTTTAAATGCTTTCCTAATTTCCTAATAAGGGTGAACAAATTATTTGCTTGAAGCATCAATTACTGAAGCAAAAAGTGCATTATCAAAAAACTTCTCCTTTCTCCTGCACAGATAAATCAGCCTGGGTTCATATAATTTGGCCACATACGGTAATATCTTTGTACCTTTCCTTTTGCCTACAAGATTATCATGCACGACTGTATTTGTCTGTCAGAGTGCACACATCAGTTCTTGCACATGGTTAGTGAATAGCATGGCAAATAGCATTTGGCATTTTGGCTACCAAATACACTCTTACCCATTCTACAGCTGCTGTGTAATCTGTATAAAAAACCAAAAGGCTCGAGGTTGATATGAATGAAACAGTGATGTAGACCTGGAACTAACCAGAGCAAAGGAATTTCTTGGACTGAGCGATCTTCATGGTCCCCTTCTCTTGGAGCTGCAGCACCGCCGTACGGAAGATCCTCTTGATTTCCTCCGACACATTCCTCCAGGCCTTATCATTCTTGGTCTTGGCTGCGCTGCTCGACTCCATCTGAGGAGGACAGGAACAGGGAGAGGACAGTTTGACTTTAGATTGTGTGTAACTCGTCCCATGGAGAGCGAAGGTGGTTATTCCCATTATACTGGTACTGTTTGGATGTAAGGGAGGGGATATTGTGAGGAAGGGTTTAGGGTGTGTAGAGTGAAAGTTCTGTGTATGTCATGATGCTGCTATTGCTTGACAAAATTGCTCTGTCTGCATTTTGATAATACTGTGGTGAAGCATAATGTTTTAATGCATTGGTGTCTTACATCAATTTGCCTTCGTCAAATAAGGCAAGATAGATTCTTGATTGATTCTACTACCTGATGATTGAATTTACCAGGGTGCATTTTCTAGTATCCAAAGTGTGTTAAAGGACTGACTCTACAAATACCTGATTGACAGCTAATACATACTGTGTTTATGACTGAGGAGAAACTCAAGGCAAGATACAACTTTTAAGAAAACTCAGGCAGATGGTTTATTAGCTCCGTAAAGTTCCCGACAGGATAAGAAGGTAAAACTTGGGAGCTAAACATTTTCGTTTAAAAGTAACTGTGCTGACACGATTGTTGTCAAATGACTTTTACGGGGTTATTTACAAGCATAGTAAAAACTTCTTTTTCTTTTTAAAGTGAACTCAAGGACAGGGATTTAAAAGGGTCCAGGAGCTGGCTCAGACAAAACAACTTTCCCCACAAACTCCAAACAAAGCTTTGTGGTTTGCTGTGTGTATGGAATATTGTTTTTTATTGAATTCCTCAAGGACAATTAAATTCATGAGCTCAGGAACGTGACTCAAGTAGCAACATTGTTAAAGCCTGCAGTTACTGATTGAAATTACCGCATCCATGTGCAAGATGATTCTTCTTCTGAATGTTGTTGCTGCATTTGGACCTTGGTTTTGAGGTAGCAAACACAAAACAACAAGATCTTCCAAAAACTGTGTTTGAGAAGTTGTAACATCAACATTTGTAGGAGCCAATTTTGTGGTATTTGTAATTTAAATGTGTGGACTTTTATTTTGAAATATCTAAATGTCAGAATCCGGACTTGATTTGATTGAGGGCACCTGTAGATGGCAGGTAATGTTTGTTTTTGATTGAGATGGTAGTGGGAAGCCTTCCACACTTCCCACACATACTGGTTTGGAAACATTTTTCTTTTTGTTTGGCAACTTAAATTTTGTGCTTAATAAATATCAGCAAAACGTCAACTTTTGATACGTGGATCTTTTTTGGAATGTGCGTCGAAACAATCTACTCCCGTCTCAGTAGTGGCTTATTGGAAACCAAATAGAAAGCCCCTACAACATTGGTTAGCTATTAAGTTAGTTGGACTTACAGAGTGAATTCTTCTGGGTATGGCTATGAGGTGGTTCTGGGATTTGGGTGTGAGGTAGATTGGGTTAGATGGCATGAGGGTCGGACTTACCGAGTTCTGGTAGTTCTTAAGCATTTGGGCTTTGGGTTTGAGGTAGTATGCGGGCGGCACAGAGTTTTCGTCCCTGCAGTACCACTCCTCCAGGATGTGTGTGTCCAGCCCCGCCTCCACAGCCGCATCCAGGATCATCTCAAACTCCGCCGACTCCACCTCCCCTGGCACGCGAATGCTGCCATACTTCTCCCCCACCAGACCCTGAGGGAAAGGAGGGAAAGGCAGAGGGCAAGGGAGGGGAGAAAGACAGAAAGAAAGAAAGAAAATGCGTATTAGGATTATCTTTCAAACTGCTTCAAAGTCGACGAAGGACCGGCGTGGCGGGCCACGTGAGAGAGCATTAGCGGAGGGAGAGAGAAGAATAGTTGGATTGAGGGGGAGAGGTGTGGGGGAGGGAGCAATGGAGAGAAAATGATACGAACAGTTGGTATCATCTTCACAACTGTTTTGATGTCAAGAAACACTGGAGAGGTAAGTCCATGTCCATGGGAGAGAGAGAGAGAGCTAGCGAGTGAAGACGCGTTAAAGGAGGGAAGAAGGATGAACAAGAAGAGTAGAGGAGAA
>CABFOQ010031022.1:0-14375 GCA_900660455.1 Gephyroberyx darwinii
AGTCTCAAGAACAAATCTTTAAAAGGCCAGGTACACAGTCAAGAGAAAGGCAACTAAACCCTCACGGTAAAGGATGTAACAAAAGGAAAAAATGTCCAAAATAATGTTCCTTGTGATGTGCAATGGTGTGTGTGTGTGTGTGTGTGTGTGTGTGTGTGTGTGTGTGTGTGTGTGTGTGCGCGCGCGCGCGCGCGCATGCTTGGTTTCATGCGAGTCCTGTTCTGTCTGGAATCTCTTAGGCCACAGCTACACTAATACGCTGTTTAAATTTGAAAACCCATACTAATGTCTCCGTTTTGGCCTCCCGTTCACACTACGTTTTCAGGCGTAGCAGCCGGCCTGAGTGGTCTGCGCATGTCCATGGAAGAAAGTATGCGTTTTTGGCGGCTTAGTGTGGACGTAGCCTTAGTGAGGGCCCTTAATGGCTCTTGAGAATTGTTAACAAAAAGGGGAATAACATGAGGACCTACAACTCAGAAACCCCTGAGCAGTTAGCTGCTAATGTTGTTACGTTCATTGCAGTGTAGTGCATGTGAATTATTAACTTTCAAAATGCACAATCTACAGTGCTGGTGATTCCAAGCTACATTAGTTCTGAGGTATTTCATGAATGCAATAAGGGTTCTTTTTCTCACCGCTATTACATTTTTGTTCATTTTTGCTTCTATTTATTTCCAAATAGAAGCTTGAAGGGATTTGGGATTTTGTGTTTTGTTACAAATGAGGCATCTCACCTTACCTGTCCTATCAACACAGACACACACACACACACACACATGCACACACACACACACACACGCACACGCACACGCACACGCACACGCACACACACACACACACAAATTCTGCACTGTTGCAATTACTTTACCCAGTCAGTGTCATTGGGGCAAAAGTTTGTTGTATACTAACTTGGGCTTGCGGTGCAAAGAACAGATTGCAGCATTTATTTAATTTTGCAGCCACTGGAAAATAATCACCCAAGCTGCCAGCATTGATGAATGTCAAAATGTAATGAAATCACGACTATTTACAGAATGCCTCCCTGTTTCCTCTAAGGTCATGCCATTACTGTGTATCTTGTTGACAAAATCTAGTCCAATCAGAAGCTTTGTCTTCTCTGGGGCTGTCCCCATATACAGTATAGGCATTCATTGTAATGGCCATTGGATTTCATCTAATTCAATAGTCTGTTTCATCGACAAATTTGTGAAATTGCATTTTCCACTTTATTTTGAAGAAAATGCAATTGGAGCAATTAATCCTGAAAATTTCGTTATCATTAAATTGTCACTTTTTGGTGTTGTGTTTAAGACTGATATGACATGATTCATAAATGTACGTGATTGGTGGTGATGTTCAGATATGTGGCATTCAGATGCTGCTCCACTTATATCAAGGGGCCTGATAAGTGCCATGAACACACCCTACTCCATCGCATCACTACCACCAGCTTGCACTGTTGACACATGGCATGATGGATGCATGTGCTCATGTAGTTTTCTCTATACGCTGGTCTTCTTATCAGCGTGGAACAGCAGGAACTGGGTATTTTCGTTCCTTATCCCATTGCAACCAGATTTTCTTGTTTATTTTCTGCAGAAAGAAGTGGAACTGTAAGGTTGTCATCTGCCATAGCCAAGGTACATCAAATTGAGCATGCATTAATTGATCTTTCATCACCGCTCTCCAAGACTGTCATGTGAAGTGAAGCCCCTCTATTTCACTGCACAATTTTTCAGCCCGCTTTAGCCTCTATAAGCCGGTTTTGACCTGAAACTGTTGGTAACCTGATCCCAGCTGGATTGCAGCTCTTGAAACACTGGAACTGGAATTCCTGGCATCTACTACCAAATCTCTTTCACACTTGAATTTTGTCTCATCCGTTCATAGGGCATTAAGTAATTCATGGCATTTATCAACCTCTTTTGGCAACCAAGGAATTGCAACAACATTGACAGGTCTCTGGTAATGTAATGTGTTAGTTAAGGGTCAGAGGGTCTTCCAGGAATTGTGGAGAAAAGGAAGGGAGGACTGGTTAATGAATGATGTGAAATCAGCTTGATGGAGAACATGACAGCTTGAAACCTCAAATAAGGTAGTAATGAATAAATGAGCAAATGGGAGCAGTGCAAATCTGATTGATTTTTACACTTCCAAACTATAAGCTGCCTGATCCTGGCCACTTAATGTGTATCACTTACCCTTCTGGTATCAGCCTAGTGGTATACATTTATATATATTACTATCTACTGAATTAACAGTCTATACAGTATATACACAATCTATTTGGCATAATATGCATTAACATTGGGATGAAAAAACAGGGCCAGTAACATTTTAGCTGGGCTAAACTGGCCAGAAAACAGCTGGCTAGTGCCAAAAGGTTCCACCCCTAGTGGCTAATTTACTGGCAACAAATTTAGATGTAGATACTGTAGGACAGTACAAATTTAGTACAGTAGAGTTGAGCAGTAAAATGGATGGTTTTATTTTTGTTTGTTTTATAACTGAGTTTGCAATCAACATTGCTAGAATTCTTTCAAGCCATGACGGAGATACTTTGTTGTATATGTTGTATTATTGTCAATATTTTCTATTTGGTCTAATTATTTGTTGCATTATTCAAATTGTTATGCTCATTAAATTATTATTTATATCCTATTCTGTCCTCCTGCAGTACTTAATTTCCCCACATGGATCTCATTTTGGCGACATATTTGGTGAAAAGGGTCATCACTGTGGGTTTTTGCACATCAGAGATCACTTGTCAATCAAATAGTGTAGCATTCCTGCTGTGACAACTTTTTCCTTGGATTTTCTGATGTTGACTTTAAGTTTCTGTAGTTACCCGTCTTTTCTTTGTCAGTTCAGCCACGGGGGCTATTTGTGGTCATGCTAAATATTGAGTTCTGCTTCTATTTATTCCCAACAAATCACGGTTGCTCCTGTCCGAAACATAAAACGCATCACTTCCTGGGAGCCGGAGGATTTTTCCCAGGGAAAGACCCACCCAACAGCAAATGTAGCAAATCTAAAAGCTTTCATGAACTGGGTATAGGTTGAATTACTTTCCTGTGGCAATAGCAACTGGCAATAGCAGTAGCAAAACGGTTATTTATTTATATTAAAATGTCAGACTATTACTTTAACGTTTTATCTTCCCCAGTTGAATACTCAACTGCCAACAGAGAAAAGGCATTTTTTTTCATCACATTAATTTGAAATGCTAACGTTGATTTCAGTTGTACCCTGGTGTCCAGACAATGAATCTTAATGAAGGATTTTGTTTCGACTTCATCAGGGACATAGTATAGCTGGTTCCCAACCGTCATCTTCTGAGTTTCCGTAAAAGTTTTAGAAGCTTAATCATTCCAGTCCTCCCTTTGATTTTAATTGGGTGTTCGTATTTGGTATGCAGCCGTAGCTCACAAAAGGTTGATTACATAATTAATTAGAGAAATGAGTTCAATGGCTCTGAGATGCATATTGATTAATGGCTCTCTCAGTTCACTGCTTTACTGTTTCCATTTACTCCCACTTTTCCTCTTTAGTTAATGCAAGTATAGCATTGTCAGATTTGAAGCATATGATTATTGTGACAAAAAAAACAACTTGATTATGATTATGATCATGATATGTTTAATTTAGGTCTATCAAAAACTCTTTTAAAAATGTAAGGGATGTGATCTAACTATGTGAATTAATGAAATGTTTTTGATTAATACGAATATACTACAGATGATATTTGTAATGTGAAATTTAGGGCAATAAGTGCATTTTAGAATTTAATATCAATATCAATTGAGAGAATGCTACAAAAGTGTTTTTTTTTTAAATCTGAGAGTCAAATAGGCCTACATCCTAATATTGTAAAGCAGACACATCCAGAAAATTGGTTAAATAAAGGATCTTCACAATCAAGCATTAAATTCAATTGCTACATTTGAACTCTCCATCTCCCCAACAAATTACATTAATGGAGCCAAAGACATGACTAATTGTCTCTCCACTTGCACATTCAACTAATTCTTAGAGTCCATAACCTGCTGACAGTGGGAAATAAAGAGGTGAGTTCACCACTGATGTCCATTGGTTCTCCTTTAAAGTTATTATTATTATGATCAGTAGTAGTAGCAGTAGTAGTAGTAGTAGGAGTATTCGGTGCAGACACAATGCTTTGAGGAAGTACAGAGTGTAAGTAATCTTCCAGAGCACTTTTGTTATAGCTTACAATCAATAATCAATCCTGCCTGAGATGGTCACTTTGCCTCTCATGGGAAGATACAGTAGATGAAGCATATGAAAGGATGGTGGGGGGTGTTCATGGATTTCTTGCTTGATGATATGAAACATAAATGGAAAATACTTGAATCAGTTGTCTCTATGAATGAAACATAACATGGGATGTATAGGAGCTCATTAGTTGATTCCCTGCACAGAAGCATCATAGGATATCAAGCCACTCCTGTAGGTCTTGTGGGTCTATGGTTCTTATGTAAAGAGGTTTTCAGAAATACATATAGTATGTGTTCACTAATGGATGGTAAAATCAAAGCACACTATTATCCTCTCTGCAAGACAGCCATTATGTTGTTTGCATCTAAAGAATACTGTAATTAACAGAACCACTGCACGTAGAGATAACATCACATTGATGATTTTAAGTTGCAAGTTTGTGACCTTAAGGTCAATTTCTAACTTCTAAAAAGAAACTGCATCGGAAAACAACATTCATACTGTAATGAGAGGCAGGGAGATAGGTCTTGTACATGACTGAGCATGGATATAATGAACATGATTTCATAGTGTGACAATGTTGCCATGCTGTATTAAATTACATTATCTCTCTCCAGCAATCAGAATATGATTGATCATCATTTACAAGATAATCATTCTTCTCTCCGCATTACCACGTGCTCTTAAAAAACAAGTAAACAAACAAACACACAACCAACCCATGCTATCTCTTGAATTATTTTACTCCCTGCCAATCTCCAACCAACTGGTTGTGTCTGCAGCGCAACCTTATCTTACAAAAGCCACTGAATGAAGATGAGGTCATCATAGGTTGTTTTAGATAATGGCGTCAGGCGGCATCATCATCACCGAGGTGCCAGCGGGATCGCGGTAAATGCGTAAAGAAGGTGAATAGAGGCTCATCTTGAAGTAACTTCATCATCATGTACTATTTGCTCAAATTGAAGGTCAGTAGAGGCTACCACATATTTTTTGTTTAGAAATATGATACTTCAAATTTACAAATGCTTATCTGCTGAAAATATGGGTTAGAGGACTTATGCTGTATTTGAATGGAATAAACAGACTTGTTGTAAACTCTCTATTCTAAACCCTGAAGACTATTCTGACCACATCTCAGAATAAATGTTGAATAAATGAGTATATGCATGCTGCCACTTCAGATGAAGAGGAGGATAGAGGATGAATTGGGATTTTTTAACAAGGTCAGATTTATATCTAGCCTTGAGACAACTGAGACATGGATTGTATATCCGTGCCATTCAGACAAGTGAGAATCACGGTAAATGCATAAAGAGGTTGAAAAAACATTTATCTTAAAGTGTTATAATAATAATAATAATAATAATTACTTTAATTTAAGAGCACCATTCGTGGTATCCAAGACACTTAACAATAGAAAATAAAAGAACTAGATAAAATGAGGAAAATAACAACTAGGCTAAAGGGTAGAAAGACAATAAGACAAAATTACAAAAGGACAAAAAAGCAGAGGGCCACAGTTCAGCAGCTGGGCCAAATGCCTGGTTGAAGAGGAAGGTCTTCAGCCGCTATTTAAAAACTTCAATGGACCCAGCATTGCGGATCTCCACAGGGAGTGAGTTCCAGAGGGTGGGGACAGTCACTCTGAAGGCTCTGGCCCCGAGAGTCCACAACCTGATGTGGGGGATGAGCAGTCCCGTATCAGAGGAACGGAGATGGGGTGTAGGTATGGAGGAGGTCCGATAGGTACTGGGGAGCAAGGGCATGAAGGGACTTGTAAGTTAATCATCATGTACTGCACAAACTCAATTGTAATTTCAAGATATTTTAGTGGCCCTTTTGCCAGCAATTACTGTATACAACTGCATACATCAAATTTAATGCATCTGCATTTTGAGAATATAATAGATACATTTATCAATACACAGAATGTGACGTAACAATCCCTTGTGCCATAATTCAGATTTCAGAAGAATGATACTAACTAACCCAGCAATCTTCATTTGACCACAGAGGAAATCAGGCTACACTATAATAAATCTACAGGACCCTCAGAGAGAGCGCGCTCAACACTAAACACGGCTATAGTTGCCTTTCAGCTCCCTAGTTCCCAACAATAAACAATCATTTCTAAACTCGCTATTGGTCTTCACCACAATAGGCTAACAGGATGGCTTGAAACAGTACACTGAGCAGTTCAGAAACTGAATTGTAGCAAATACCAATAGCCAAGAACAGCGTGTGACTACTCACTCCATCTGCCATAGCTATACTATCATATCATATATATCTCCTGTTTTCGTTGGATAATATAGTTCCTTTTATATATATATATATGTGTGTGTGGGTGGGTGTATGTGTGTGTGTGTGTGTGTCTTAGTCATATTTCATATTTTGCCATATTTTGGACCAAAGCTAATACCCTTTCTTTTCAACCAGAGCAACCACACAGTAACAAACAATATGGCAGCTAGCATGCTACAAATATAGCACACTATCATGTTACAAAGAATCCAACATATCAACATGCTAACAAATCAGACTGTAACAACCAGCAAGCATCCTATAGTCAAACAAACATTTCTTACCCTATAACACTCAAGGGTACTGACTTTAGTGACTTTGTGCCCCAATCAGTATGCTTTCTTCTCAGCCAGAGTCATTCACTAGCTCCCACTGCGGCCTCAGACAGCCTTTACTGCCTGCTTTAACACTTGAAAAGCCAAAGGCCTACACCACTGGGTATTGAGAAATTGAAATAAAAAATATGGCACAGTTTGGATAGACCAGACAAGCGGTCCAGTAGGGGGTGGTCATTAGTTCATATTTATAGAGGGATAACACTATAAAATCTGAATCTAAACCTCAACCTTCAACAAAACTGATTCATTTAACAAAAACTATCAGATATATACCTATACACAGATACACAAAACTACTGTTGACAGACATTACACTGCCATCACTACAGGGAAGAAGTCAAAGTACCAGGAATGAGACCATGGACAACTCTGTGAAATTCAACCAATTTGTGTATGAGATTTTTTTTTATTGCTCATAAAAATCTGAAGCTGTGTGTAAATGTGGATCAGAGGAATAAGGTGAGAGAAACGGTCCGTGCTTAAAAGGGAATTCCAAAAATTCCAGCTGGTTATATACACATATATACAACATTTAGTCAATCTTCATCATAATAATCTTTTCATAATCTTTACTAGCATATATATAATCCATCATTCCGAGCATTTAATTCATCTTTTTTCTACCTTTTGTTTTATTAATGTTTATCATTCATACCATATAGGGAGGCAACACCGCAAAACAATATACATCTATTATAGTGTCTGTGCTTCTTATTGGAAATACCAACCTATATTTTTGTAATATTTTTGTTTTCAGGTGGCCACATAGAATATTAGCCAGAAGTCCGTGTTTCTGGATATGCTATGTCAGAATTGCATCATGAATTCCAGCACAGGGATTTTGAAAACTACAACTGTCAGGGGACGGCTTCCTGTTGGGTCCAGGCCCCTCTCAAGGCCAGGGGTTGTTTTGTTATGGTGGAATATTAGCCAGTTAACTGGTGAACTGGTGATTTTCTTGAGGTAGCTACAGCTGTAGTGAGAATGTCGCTGTCAAAAATGTAATAAATGACAACATGAGTCCACACTTCAACCATTCTTGTATGAACCACAGTACTACCTCAGGGGAAGTTGCCGGGATGGATGGAGGGGCTGGAGAGGCTCAGGCTAACACTGGCTGGTGGTGCATATTGCACAGCCAGTGTGGATATTGCACAGCCTTACCCACAGAGATTGAAAGTATATGTTGCAACAAATGGGACCGTCACAGTTTTTGCTTGAAGCCATGGCCTATATTAAAGAACAGGGATCATTATGTGTTTCTCAACAATAAAGTTTCTGTGTTTTGGAAACATTCTTCCACATAACCAACAGGGTAAACTGGTGAAAGACAAAGACACCAGCTGGACCGAGAGGGCAAATGACAAACAACTCCTTTAACAAGTCCTTTCAACTTGATAAATATGATTCACAACATAAACACTGGTTTCCAACCATGCTGCTTTACCTCTGCTGCCAACTCAGTATACGTAACTCAGCATTTTGTTTTCATGTGCCTCATCATACCTCCCACATCCTTCCATGGCACTGTAAGCTCCATTAGCCATTATTAAGCTGTTCATATTAGCTGTTTAAAAGACGGCTAATATGACAATAAAGTCTAAAGGGTTTATTGCGTCTAGGCTAAAATTAGACTACTTAGGGTTTAAAAGTGAAACATTTGGGGGAGATGGTAGCACATCATAGTTTGCAACCACAATGAATCTAACTCAGCCTGCTTCCATAGCCTGTCGTTCTCTCAACATGGAATGAAACCTCTCTGGGGAGTAAGGAGGTGTGGGAGGTTGAGAGGTACCAAGTAGATATAGTGTCAGCGCTGGACCCAAACTCCTAATCAGGAATTCCTCTGCTCCTTCTAATCAGGTCACTGTTATCCAGGCTCACCACACAAATTATACACCTGAGAGCTGTGGTTGTTGGTCCTGCACTCTATCTACCGACTAGATATTGTTGGGCTCAACTCCACACACAGTGTCAGCTCTGGACCCGAACTCCTAATCAGGAATTGTCCAGCGTGATAGGAGCCGGGTAGGTGCGGGGATAGAGTCCCTAGCTGGGTGAGTTTGTCCCAGTGGACAAGAAGGTCACCTCAATGCGACTACAAGTTGTGGAGAGGAAAACTCTGACTCTGTGTATCCACCTAACAGCAGTTTGAAATACTTAGCCTTCTTGAAGACAGTGGGTGCATATTGAACGCAGTGCTTGACCTGGGTGTCACCCCTGACACACGACAGTGCCAAGGATTCCATGTACTTCACTAAACAAAGGTTGCAAAGAACCCAATCTGCATTTTGATTAAAGCAAAACACCACAGGATCTCTACTCTTCACACTAATAAAAAGAAACTATGACTAAAAGGATCTAAACAACCACAGTTTCCAGTCACAGCACTATGTGCCCCAGGGGTCTGGATCCCCTTTTCACTCAGTTTCACCTGACCAGAGGGCGACCCAGTCTGAACATACCTCGCGTGAGTGTGGAGCATGACTTTTTATGTGTATGTAATATGTAATTACCTTCATTCCTGATGCACATAACATTGCCGTGTTTGGTGTCTATCGACAATTCATTTTGGGTTACCAGGAATGCATTATTACTATGTATCATATACATAGTCTCTAATACATTCAGAAATAAGGTTCATTACTGGAATCACGTATCACCGCTTAAGTTTATTGAAATTACCAAGCGGTTGTAACATACCCCTCTGTGTGTCCCTGATATCCGATTATCAGATATCAGATTCTCGGATATCCGTCCGAGAATCTGCTAACAAGCAAAAAACTTTCTACCAGACAACTTACACGAGAACCTTGTTGGGACAAAAGTCCCACAGTCATAATAGTATCCTTCATTTTCTCTCGCTTCTTCTCAGCTGTTCCTTATCAAGCACCCTTATGTGTTAACAGCTTCCCATTCACTCCTGTGAGCTAGTGCTTGCCTCCTCAGTGACAGAGATACTGATATCCTGCACAATTTGCATTACCTGCAACCGGACTTCATGCGACTGGCATGACTGAGATTTGTAGAACCTTCATTTGTCCAGCAGCCTGCAATGATAATTTTAAATTGTTTAAAGAATAATTTTAGTAGTTAAGAATAGTTTTAAGATAGTTTTAAGAATACCAGACTGAAAATTGGTACTCAGATATGGCTGAGCAACTTCAATGCAGGGCAGTAGATTAAGCACCCAAGGGGGACATTGGGATGCATTACCCACCCCCAGAATTTATTTTATTTTATTTTATTAATTAATTTTAAATTCATTATCTGTTTAGGTAAATGCTATATTTTATTTGATATTGTTATTTACTTTATGTATGCAATGTTATGCAATGTTAAAAACTGTTTGCAAGACAGACTAGGTTGAGAGATCCCTGATGTGCATTGCCTACATCATCAGCTTCATCCTTTGGTCATGCCATGTCTGAAGCGCAGGAGTGATAATCACTCATTGTACATCTTTTGTTGACATCAGTAACCTCTTTTTCACGGCAGACCTATCATACCAAATATTAGATACCTTCCTTCTCAAAAGCATTGTCTCTCCATGCTCACAGTTAACACAGGTGTGTAGGTCTAATCTATCAGCAGGCGATGCAAGCGCAAATCCCCATAATCTTTGACACCAGAACTGTACTGTGCTGCTTGATAATTACTGACACACCCCCTGCTGCGCCTCTTCTTCCTCTTCTCTTCACTTAGGCGCACTCAAGTTCATGGTGATTCACCAAAATACTAAACGGGCGCAGGCGAGAAAAACCTGTGTCGACTCAAAGAAAAATGCCATTGCCAGCGCAAAACCCTGCCATCTGCCATGTGCCGTCACAAAAGTAGAGCCTGTAGTATCTTAGACATAGGACCATCTCCTGCTGATGCTGTTTGTACTCGTTAGTAGTGGTAAATCTTGGCTTCAGGCTGGGTTGGTAGAGCGGCAGCCTTGTCTTACTTAAGCTTGTTGCACTAAGACAGACAAGGAAGTCTATCTGTGGAGTACATCAAAGAAGGCAGGGAAGACCCTGGCATTCTGCCTATTTGTCTTTTCTTTTATATTCTGCTGTTCTCTTCCCCATTCCTCCACAGCATGTGAGTTATTTATATTCCTGGACTCTAGTCTTCTTGTCGTTTCTGGCAGCGTGGATATACACCCTTATTTATCCCCCATGGTCTCCTTGCACTCAGACCATCATTTAGAGAGGGCTGTGGAATGGGACACCCCTTATTCATTCATCTCTGTACAAAGAAAATCAATTCTATTATTTCTTACCTTTACTCTTTTGATTCTACCCTCTCTGTACTCAAAAAAATGGCAATAGACTGGACTTAGTCTTATCTAAAGCCTGCTCCACTACTGATCACTGTGATCTGATCACCGTTTTTCCCCCACTCCATTCACCTCTCTACTAGCCCCTCTAAACTGGTCTCTCCACGTGCTACCACCACTCCACGTGACCTGGGGTCTCTTTTCCCTTACTCCTCACTCCTTACTCCTAACTTTACCACCTTCATATTTATATCTGCCCTTACCATCTCTCTGCTCTTACCATCCCGTCCGTCCCCACCTGCATTGTGGATTGAAGGTACAAGACTTTGGCCGGCTGAGATAAAGTGAAATCTGTTTGCTGTGGAATCAACCTTTTACCACTCTAGATCATCTGTTTCTACTCCCCAGAAAGTTTTCTTGATATTCTCTCTTCTTAACACTGTCCAAATTTCCCTTCTCTCCTTCTGCTGAAGTCTTTGTCACCTACTTTGAGAAGGTTGACAACATTCAGGCTCCCTTTCCCACCGGTGCTCTTCCAACTACCTGCTGTCTTTGATACTGTCAACAATGAGATGCTCCTTACCAACCTTGTTGATCTCCGGTCTGTCTTTTTCATAGTTTTCCTTCTACCTGTTCAACGGCACTTATGGACACTCTTGACTGGGGTCTCTTCCGCTACTCTCTCCACACTAGATTGCTTGGCACTATCATCACATCCCACAGCATCTCCTACCTTTGCTATGCCAATGACACTCAACTCTACTTTTCTTTCCCATTCTCTGACACCCATACTGTGTATATTTGTCTCACATCTCCAGTTAGATGTCTGCTCGCTTTTTCTCTGGTAAATCTTGCCCTCTACAAAACCTCTCCATCACTGTTGACAACACCATAATGATTCCTCCCGGGTAGGGTTGTTTATATTTTATTCTAGATTTGAAATCTGTCACAATCTGTTTAATTTACAGAAACACTTCCACAGTGGTTCTATTTGGATGCTTTATATTATAAGGACTAATTACCCCTATCCTTTGTTAATTTTTTTTATTTTCTGGTGGGGAGAAATGGAAGATTTCTAGTAGTGGGACAGGCTTTCCCATTGCTAAAAGACTGTAAAATCTGGGGTGCATTCATAAATTAATTTATGTTGTCAAGCTCCAAAACAATATCAAATAAAGGAACATTATGTGTCACAGTAAAATGTGCAGGTCAGAAATGTCAGTTATATGGATATGGTTGAATCAGTTAGCTAGAGAGTGTTGATTGCCACGTTTTTTTGTTGATTACCCAACTGATGTAAAAATATAGACGCCATAACACGTAAACTCAGCATCACACTTCATGGCACTGGATCAAATTGAATCATACCATATCAAATCAAAAATGAATGTAATATGGATTGTAATAATATCGTTGACCTGCTCAAAGATATCTTTCCCACATTGAATCGTCAATTACATAACAAGGTTCATATCAAATCAGTCTAAGAGAGAGATTCACATCCCTCTAGAACCTCAAATCAAGAGTCAACTGTTTTCCGAGGCCTACATTGCTGCCACAACTCGGTCCTGCTGTTGTTTGCACTCTACCACATCCATCAAATCTGACAATTCCTCACCAGGGACTCAGCTCCTTGTTCAAGCCTTAGTCATCTCCTTTCTGGACTACAGCAACTCCCTCCTAGATTGCCTCCCAAAACACTCTCTTCTTCCCTACAACTCATCCAAAGTGCTGCAGCCTACCTCATCTTAAACCTCCATATATTTATATAATTTTATAATGATTTTTGAATTGTGCATACTACTGCTATATACATACTATACATACATATATACATACTGCTAGTGATAATTTGCTTCATATACTCTATTAGTCCACTGTGCTCCCCACCCAGGATTTAACTATGGGAACCAGGATGCTGGGATTTCCCATCCAGATTCTTTCCATCCTCTTACTGGCAATGACATTGGATACACAGGAAATTAAATGTTGCATAAATCTGTGTAGTAACACTTCATCATCTGTCCATTCTGGGAAAATGGTGATAAACAAAATAAATGGAAAAAATAGCCACTGGCCTTTTCATGCAAAACGTCATTAAACTAACTCCCACACAGTTGACACATATTCAACTCAAGGAGAAAAAAAAAAGAAAATACCATGTAAAGTCTGAAAATCTATCTAACCTACCACTGTTGCCTTGTCTTTTCCCATTATGCAATGTCTATATTAATCAGCATGCAATTGACTTACTTATATTTGCTTTGGTATGAAGTGATTTGTTTTCTGCAGTAGGTCCACTGGTCTTAATTGTTTATCAAATAAAATAGAATTATTCCTGTAACTTCTATGAACAATCTTAATACCCTAAGGAATTGTTAGCAAAAATGTGGGAACAAACTTCAATTAAATTATATCCCATTTTAAATGTTACGCAATAGAGAGAAATGAAGGCTTTTCACCAAGCCTAGCTGCTCTTGACGAGAGGATAAATGATTCATTCTGTCAGCAGTAGCCTAGTCAGTTTGAGATGTTGGTTGTTATGCAGTTCATAGGATGACATGATAAATTATCGTTCTTTTAAAATGTGAGTATTTCTGCAAGCTAGTGAATGCAGTTTCAATTGAAACACAATCCATTATGTCGTTTTTGCTGTCTTACTCTTGACAAGTGGATTAGTTTATTTCTCAATGCGTTTATGGTTTGAAATATCTTGAAAACCAATGCAGAATCAGTATTGGTCCCTTCCAAGTGTTTGCTTGATGAGTGGTTGAGGCAAGAGGCAAGGATTACGATAAAAGAAATTTATTAACAACATGAGAGAATGAGCGTAGCATAGGTTTGGCGTAGACTCCAAGAGGTATCCAGTACTAGGGTGACGCTCCCTGGGGCAGGCAGGCAACAGGAGAACCCCCCGGGCTGAAGATCTGACCCTTCTGGATATCTGATGGAGCCGTGATGCTGGTGGTGGTGGGGGAGGAGGTGGTGCGTCGGACTGGTGCGGTTTAGGCAGCTGAAATGACAGAAACACGGAAGCAGCTGAGGGGATACAAATAGAAGGAAAAGGTTAGTGATTGGTTTCTGGAAAGGGAGGAAGGGGAGGAGAAATGAGCGTGGGCTAGTGTGGTTGGACAATGTGGAGCTGGGGCATATTTGGCTCCAATTGACAGAATTATGAAAGAAGGAAGTAGCCTTCATCATTGAACTTACGCTAAGCTACATTTAGTCAT
>CABFOQ010031023.1:0-11356 GCA_900660455.1 Gephyroberyx darwinii
AGCGTAGTGTAGCGCGTCCCCACAGGTGATAAACCGGAGTGACCGAGAGAGCTGCTGAGGTTTAGCTTCTTTCCACAGAGACGAGCTGGTCCATCACTCGAGGATCTGTCTTACTGTCTCCACTGTGTCCCTCAGGATAGAGATGAAAAACGACTGGTAGAAACCATCAAGCCACATAGCCTGGAGAGAGAGAGAGAGAGAGAGAGAGAGAGAGAAATACTGGCACTGCTGCTCTGCCTCCCTCTATCTCTGCTGTGCTGCGTTATGCTCTCTCGCTCTCTCTCTCTTTCTCTCTCTCTCTCTCTCTCTCTCTCTCTCTCTCTCTCTCTCTCTCGCTGTCCTGCTTCCTGCGTCTCTCTGTATCTGCCTCCAGTAGCCCTTCCTACTCATCCATCGCTCCCTCCCCCTCCTTCTCCCCTCTCTGAAAACTGTCTTCTCTCCTTCTTTTTTCTTTTACACCTCTTCGCCTGACTAATTGGATTCACAAAGCAGATTTAACACTCTCTCCTCTCTTTTTTTTTTTTGTCACTCTCTTCACTTTCGCCTCTTGTCTGTCTCTTTGTCATCTGTTGTGTTGCCCGCATCAAGTTGAGGAGCGCTCAGTCATGACACTCATCAGGATTTAACCTGTTGGTGTCTTTCTTTCCCTCTCTCTTCCCCTCTGCCGTCTTTCCCAGAGTGTTTGCCCTCATTAGAGAGGCCAGCTTGGTAACCGTGGCGATGACGATGCTAATGGCAGCGTCCTTCCTCCCCAGGACTTTGGCCACTCCTCTGCTGTTCGTGTTTGCATAGCACCTGCCTGATGGTACACGCTTAATTGTCCCAATCTGGCTACTGTCAGAGCTGTATTGCCCTTATTGCCTGGTGAGCGTAACTACCAGGTAGCTAGCAGGCTGACTCTTTAGGGCTGCTTGGCATTGGCATGGCAACAACAGCAGCACCGGCTGAGGCGGACGCAGGGTGATAGATCTGAATCCAAAATCACAGCCTGCCCATTGTTTTTTCGAGGAGATCGTCTTTCTTGATTAATTCAACAAGAATCCCTGCGTTTGATTAGTCAGACACAATCCTCTCATCCGTTTGTTTTCACGTCTCCCCCTGATCTGGTCATTGCAGTTCGGCTCCTGATCCCTCAGTCTGCTTCTGTTTGTTCAAGGAGTGTAAGCAGAGATGACAGTTTCCAGTCGGACTGTTTTGCTGACATGCGTAACTCAGCGGGAGGCATGTTTTCCCTCAGATACAAATCGTTACGGCGAGGGAGAGAGATGGGAACAGAGATGGAGACGGTGAGACGGAGCAGAAAAAAAAAGACACTCTCACACTTTTCTCTTAGCAAAGGTGACCGTGATGGTTGAGAGAGGCAAAGGCTGGAGTTTCACACCTAAGATTGCTGTAAGCACAGGAGAGAGTGACAGAAAGTGCCTATAAATGTTTAACGATTGCATTAATATTGCAACCCGATATGCAGGCTGGCTGCTGGCTAGCATACGGGCTGCTGGCTGTTGTCTAGTCCCCTGCTAGACCCATTTCAAAGAGAGGCAGAGAGGTGTATATACATGAAAGCAAGTGTGTGCCTGTGCGTGCATTTTGTGTTTGTGTGTGTTTGGATATGTGCGAGTGTGCACGTGGATTTCGCGCTCCGGGGATAACTGCCAGACCCAGTCACTGCTGACGTCTTGACGACCGTCCGGCGGCACGGACCGCTGCGAACTCAAGGTCAAGGCTGCTGTGTGTTCGCTGATGTCGTAGGACTACGTCTTTATTTCGTCTTCAGAGCTTAATAACTCGTAACACAACCGGAGAAAAAGGGTCTACTTTTGCAGAATCAGTCAGTTTTAAAGTCTTTTGGCTAGAATATGGGAGGATCTATATGAGGTTAAAAACTCTTTCCTGTGGGGTTTTTGGCACCGTGGTCCTCAGAGTAAGAGGACACAAGGAGAAAGTTACTCTGACCTGTATAACTATACATATACTGGCAGGAACACATGAATCAGCAGTTGTGAGGCTGAGGCAGAGCTTGAGTCACTAAAATAGGAAGTAACCCAGAAGGAGAATCATACCACAGCTTCCCATCCCCAGAGCATCGGAGAAATACACTCTCTCTCATAGAATAAGGATGCTGAACTCCCCCCCCTTCCAAAAGCAAGATGACTAAATCGCAGGATGTTATATATCAGGAAATTGCCATTGAGATGAAATGGCTAATGGCCAACATTGAACTTTTCATTGTGCAGGTGGTTGTCAAGATACATTTTCTGCTTACTTGTTTAGTGTAGAGAGGCTTTGTCCTAAGTTACATAAAATGATGCTACAATGAATCTTCTTCCTACATTGCCAACACAAATGTTGGACAAATCAATCATATCTATCATCTGCCACTTATCCTCCATTGCAATGAATGACTTCTGGACTTCAGGACTCAGAATGAAACAAAAAAACACAAAATCTTCTCTATCGCGAACTGACTAACAAAGAGAAGCGATGTCGTGTAGCGATGCAAGCAGTGGAGTTATTTTTGGTAATGGATTTCAAGGCTTTCGCGCCACTACCTGTATCCATGGCAACGGGGTAAATATGTTGCCATGTGTGCCATATGTTATATATTCCACACCGTACTGGTAATTTTGCCATAAAGTTGTTGTTGTTTTTACCCAGCTTTTATTGGGGACCAACCTTTATTCACACAGGCACACAGCAGCTATTTGAGATGTGATCCTTTAAGTGCATGTATTTGGGTACTCACACACACACACACACACACACAAAGTCATATCTTTGTTTACACTAGTTGTGACATATTGCAGTTTGGCAGCTGTATGGCCCCAGTTCTTCTTTGCAGATGTTATGATTAGGAAGCTATTTCAGGCATTCTTCTTCTTTCAAAGCAAAAAGGAACACTAGCTGAGCCGTCTGCTATGTGTTGCTGCAAAAAGTGGTAAACTAAAAAGCGGTAATCAGCCGATATACTAGGCTAAAAAGGTCAGTAGGTCAGAGTTCTACTTGCCCATGTTTTCAAAAATGAAAATAACCTCAAAACCAAACTGATCGATGCTTTTCTGTGAATGCAACCAGCCGTAACATGGATAAAAACAAACCAGAGTGGATGTTGGTAATTCTCTCCATTCATCCGTCTTGCCAATTTATTAATGGGACCCGATGAGGGGTTGTCAGTTATCCACTGTGCCAAAATGCAGGCTCAGTGCTGCCAGCTCTGTCCTAACATAACTGTTGGTGCCTTTTTTTTTAAAAATGAGCCAGCAAAGGAAAAGTGTTGCTTCAGGGATGAAACAAACAGCATTTTATTTTCCGCTTTGTAATCAAAAGTAGCTGCCACAACACAACTCGCTGGATCCCTGACAAACTCTGAGCTGGCGTCCAATCTGATTGGTCAAGGGAAAAAAAAGCAACACAGAGGAGCGTGGACCAATGGCAAAGCAGAGAGGCAAGACAACAGGCTCATCGGGTGAGTAACCGCGAGGCTCTTTTCAGACTCGAGCCTGAATTGGGCCACTGACCGACCAATCAACTTGGATTCTCGCGGGGAATCCTCATGACCAAACTGAACGCTGGTGGGGGTTTTTTCCCCTGACACTGTGAGGTTCAAAGCAAACAGACCACCGAGTGTTAGACCACAGCGCCAGGTCAGGCCTTTGGCTGGTGCCGGCTGGTGAGACGGTAAATCGCCGGCCTGTGCCTGCTTGGCATTTCTGCTTCCCTAGCCACACCTACACTTCAGCTGTCCTAATTTTTGCCTGTCACATTATAATTCTTTCCTGACTATTTAATATGTGCTGGTGAGTGGGAGGCGAATCCCTTCCTGCTGCCTTTCCCCACCCACAGCCCACTTTGATGATTACCTCCATCGCCATCATGAATCCTACGTGCACTCCACCAGGCTTACCAATGTCCATGCGCTGCTATGCTGTGGTGAATTCCAGCTATACATTCGGAACATTGATATTGGCAATATTGCCTGTACTGGCGTTCCCGCAGGCTATATCCGTCCTGTCGTCCTCTGAAGAATGAGATGAATGTGCTCCCTCATTGTAAAATTCTGGACACATCTGTGCCCGAACACAACTTATCCCTTGGGAAGCAGCACATAATAGCGAGGTCTGTGGTGTGTGTGTGTGTGTGTGTGTACGTGTGTGTGTGCGTGTGTGTACGTGCATGACTTCAAGGGTGGCATATGAGACAGACCTCTAAGCATATTATGACATAAGTCAGAAAGAACAGCCTCTTCTTTCTCTCTCTCTCTCTCTCTCTCACACACACACACACACATATATATAAACAAGCAAGGAGACGGGGCTCAGCTGTTGGGTTCTCGTCCCAGGCAGGCTTTGTACTGTTGAGGCTGCGAGCGAATTGCTTTTGAATTGGATGTGGCTCCTGTCCAATTCCCCCGGTCCTCTGTGCCTCAGCCCGCCACCTGCCTGGTAATACTCTCTCTCTCTCTCTGGGAAGAAGAGCAAACAATCTACAGCCCTGGACAAATAGCACATCCGAAATGGTTTGATATCAGCCCCCCCGCTCCCCTCCCTTATTCTCCTCTGTTCTCACAGATAATGGCCGTTTGCCCGCTACCTTTTGTGTCCCCGGCTTAGCAAAACACATGGCCGTCAGAACGCCCGTAATACTCCTGTAAATTAAAAAGTCTGTCTAATCAAGAGAGAGTTAAGATGATGGCGGTGAATGTGAACGCCCACGCAGAGGTCAGAAAAACCAAGGGAAGTGATAATGAATGGAGGCTTTTCAAAGATGCCAGAATGCTGCCGCCCGCCCTTATCTCCACGCTGCGTTCGCATCATATCAGGAAAAAAAAAACAGAAGAGTGGGATGACATCCTGTTGCTAGAACTTGGAAGCACTCGTGTTTAACTCACTGGCACGCCCACATCCAGAATTATTTAGCAGATATTCCTTGCTTTTGGTTGTATTACTATGAATTTAACTGATCATTTTGTTTTTTTTTTTTTATTGCTTTGGACTGCCCACATTGGTGGATTCACTGCCACGTGTTCTGACACACTTCTACAATTTGTGACAGGGAGATTTTGCAGGCTGCGAAACATTCCCACATCCTACTTGTAATCGCAAATCCCAGTTAGCAGCTCGTACTTCAGGTAAAACATGACCCTTGCACTCTTTAGTATTGGTTACTTGTAATTTAAGCTCATCCTACTGCTGTATACGTTGTAAATCACCTTGAATAATAGCGTCAACCAAAAGTGTAAATTGTAAATTGTATCAAAATAAAAGCAACAGTGGGGGCATCATTACAGTCCTGTTGGACTAACCATGGTCGTTCACATAGCACTGATGACTGATGACCAGGCGAATGCCACATATCGACAGGTACATCAATTTCAGTTTAACATCAATCCAACACATGATGATGAGGCGAAGTCGATATTCCCTGCTCTAGTGCATTTTCAGGCTTTCTAAAAGTAAACAAACAACGCAAGGGCGAATGAAATGTTTAAAACACTCATAATAACGATTTGTTTATTTGAAATGACAGTCCGTCTTTGTTGTCAACAGGATGCAGAAGTGAATAACAGAACTGTGATCGGGAAAATTTGTGGGGAAATGTGTTGATGAAATGTCAGTGACTCACATGGTGGTCAGATTGAGTCTGAACTACCCAGTCTCTTTTTCCAATTTACCCAACGTCATCAAGCCCAGTGGTCCCTGTCCCTATGGACAATTGGACAGGTTCAGTCTGAATATCAGGCTACCAACACCTGACAACACCTGTGTGTGTGTGTGTGTGTGCTCTCTCCAGACTACCTGTCCCAAGGTGTGGACCTGAGTGGCATCGAGGTGATCGAGAACGACTTGCTGCTGATCAGCAGAGCCAGGCTGGAGGTTGAGAACCAGGCCAAGAGACTGCTGGAGCAGGGCATGGAGATCCAGGTACATGAATACACACACACACACACGCAGAAAATGCACAACCTTTGATCTCAAAGTTACTGTGGGCAAGCATTCACACACTCAATCATTCACACCTTGAGCAAAACATTGAAACCCTACCAGCTCCAGGGGCGCTGTTCTGTGGAGAGGTCAAACCAAAAGAGAATTTCTCCACAGGGATCAATAAGTATCACAAAATGCATTACTTTTATTGGACACAGGCACAGAAAACACACAGCTCTTTGATCTCAGAGTTGATGCTCATCTAAACTGTTCCCCATTTAGATGACCTGACAGCTGCAAACACTGAATGCCATGCTGCATGAATGCACACTGTCACCGATTCTGACAGGTTGTCTCATGTCATCAAACCAGTCCATTGTGCAGGTGACATTTTGCAGCTTTTAAATGCATTTGGGTGTTCGGGTCTGTCTCGAAATTGGTCACAGAAATGAAAGCAGACTCTGCAAATCATAGAGGAAGGTGACACCCGGAGGGTTAACAGAGTAACCGGCTTCCGAGGATGGTTTAGATACTCGGCTTTCCGACTCGCTCTGCACTACATTGAGCACTAGACACCCCCTAAACCAAATGTCAGGGCCAATTCAAAAAAGCAGGAGAGGATTGTTTGTTAGCTAACTTAGCTGGACCAGCCTAGCAATTGTTGGCAATGAAACCTAGACACAGTAAATATAAAGAGAAAAAGGAACCAAGCATCGTCCCTTGCTTGATGAAAACGTGATTGTCTTACACAAAGCATATTGTGTATCATATTTGTCAAGTTAGCATAGTTGCTCTTGGTCCAGCTGGTGTCTTTCTCTTTTGCCAGTTGATGGTTGTGCGGAGGAATGTTTCTAAGACGCTGCTGCCCGTTGAAACGTTGATGCTGAATAACACAGTGATCCATGTTCCTCAATTTCAACCACGGATTCAAGCAAAAACTGTCAGTCTCATCCGTTGTAGCATATACTCTCACTCTGTGGGCTTTGCTGTGCAACATTGGCACATCCACTGTTGGCCTGTCTGTCTCAGCAACTCTTCCCCCAGGGAACTTGCTTGATTTGCGATGGCAGCTCATTCTTGTCTCCTTTGTAAAATTTCCTCCGCAGTGTATTGTGGTTTATACAAGAGTGGCTGATGAATGTGGTTGAAAATGTTGTCGTCCATTATGTTTTCAACAATGGCATTCCTCTCTGCAGGCATAGTTACCTCAGCTTTTGGAAATAAGCAGTTTAAGAGCTAATATGCTAGCATAACAGCCCTCATCCTGGAGAACAATAAGAGAGTGATCCCCTAGAAGTTTTACTTTTGACGTAATTATGTCATAGCAAATCCTGAAACCCAGACTTACTAAATAAAAATATCTGAGCAGAGTTGGAAGGTCCATAGGTGAACGTAGGCATGTCGGAAACACTGTTCACCTACGGACCTACTCAATTAGATGTGTGTTGTTTTGCGGTGTTGCCTCCCTTTTTAAAAACTTTCGGGTTATTTTTAGGATTGTTTGCTAGCCAACCAGATCCCACCAGCAACCCTTTTGTCCCACTTGGCCACTACTGATTTCTGTTATCTGGGTGTTAAAATTGCACATTTGCTCTTTTCAATCCAAGAGAATAAATGGGTCACAGAAATTAAAGCAGATGTGCATTCTTGGGATGCACCCCCTCTCTCATTCATGTGTAGAATCATAAAAACAAATGTTTTGCCCAGAATTTAGTTTTTCTAGACTATAGTAACCATGTGTCATCTTTGTGATCACCAGTGCCCTCTTTGTCTTGCTTTCATTTCCTTTCCAGGTGGAAATGGTTTTTATTCTGAAGTTGAAAGGATGGGGAAGTGTATATGATGGAAGTGGTTGCTTGAGTTCTTTGGCTGTCTGTTCTTTTGAGTAAAAAAAAAATCAAATAATAATGGAACAGAGATTGGGAGTCTGTATTGTACTGTTTTTACATTTGTATTTTGCAAAAAAAAATTTCCTCACACTGTGTTGAGCATCGTGCATCTTTGTCATCACCAATGCCCTCAGTGTCTTGTTCTCATTTCCTCCCGGGTCATATATATATCTTTTATTGTTTGTTCTTTTTTTATTTGGTTTATTTTTTAAAGTTGGAAGGAAAGTTTTCAGTTGTGTTGTTAAAAAAGATGAACAAAACAGGAACAGGCATCAGTACTCTGTATACACGTAGTACTATTTTGCATTTGTATTTCTAACTAAAATACATGTGAGATGTGAGAGAGGGAGAGAGCACATGTAAGCTCTGCTGGCTTTCATCTGCCCCAGAAAACCTTGTTCTCAAGGGGACAGTGTCCTGTTTCAGAAAGTGTGTGGGTGTGTGTGGTGTGTGTGGTGTGTGACAGTCTGTTCAGTGTCCATGATGACATGTTGCCAGACCCCAGAAGGGAACAGTGTTTCTGGTTGTGTGTTTTCAGCTGCAGCCATGTTCTGCTGATGAGATGATGATGGTGGTAGCATCTCTCTGTGTCTGACTGTCTTGCTGTCTCTCTCCTTCGCTTTCTCTCAACATGGGTGTGTTTGTTGTGGCTTGCGCTTTATGATGATGATGACAACTTGTCTAATCTGTCAATAAAATGTTATCTTGTGTATGTCAGGGAGAGATAGGGGGAGATCTGTATTTGGGCTGCATTGATTGAGACAGGATAACAGGGAATTACGTTAGACAAGACAAAAAGTTAGAAGTCTCTCAATATTGTTAAACGACAAATCAGAAGACTTAAAAGTCAGGATCAAACTCAGCAATCTTTGCAATGTTCCTAAATTGCTGTCACCATGTCTGAACCAGCTTTGTGTGTTGGTTAGGGTTTAAATATGAAGCAAAGATCATCACAGCCTTGATATGCAGAAAGAAAGGGTGAGTAGGAAGTGTTTCTAGAGGTGTGTTCAGAGCCAGTGTTAGGGTCCTCAGTCTGAATTTCACTGATGGAAATGTTGACATTAGCGAGTCAGTCATAATATTCCACATGACGACAATACGGGGATCATTAGGTTGAACTGAGAGATACAGCTGAATATGCTATGCTGAAAAAAATATAACCTACCGGGAATCATATAGAGAACAATAGCGGACCAAGAATTGAGCCCTGAGGTACACCACACATAAAGAAGCAGAAGAAACAATCACGAATGGGGACTTAATATTTTAATGTTAATATTAAATATTAAATATCTGGTCACCATTCCTCCTCTACATATATTTTTTGCCCTCTAAAATGATCTTTTGCTATCTCTTTAAGGTAAGATCTATATGGTGATTTGTCTTTTCGCTTGTGCCGAATATACGGTGTTGGTGATAGCAACTGCCAAAGAAAGAGAGAGAACATTTCCTCTCGAGGGGCAAGACAACATGAAAACCTGAGGGCAAGGGAAGAGAGAGAAGACAGAAATGGAAGCAGAGAGGGAGGAGTGGGAATAAGAGATTGACGGGAAGAAGGAGGGAGAGAGAATAATACTCAGACAGAGAGATGAAAGGTAAAGGTAAAGATATTTTATATTCTTGACAATGGATTTCTCATTTATTTGACTAATATAGACAGTACAGCGGGGTTTACATCCCAGTATTTTTTGCAGATTATGACATCTCAAATTGGAAAAACTGAACGCAAACTGCAAACTTTCCTCAGTATTGCTTCAAGGATTTTACACTTGCTTGAAGCAGACATTGTTTTTTTCAATAAAACAATTACGTGATAAATGGTGATCGAAACAAATAATGACGTCGGCTTGGCACGATCGGCTTGATGAATGGACCAATTTCATTGCACAAGATTCAGTGTCTTTGTACTTTATGAAATGTAAAATATCTGCCCGATATGTCTTCCAAGAAACGTTTTCAATGTTGTCGCATGTTGTGCCATATATATGCTGGTGCATTACAATATTTCCAAGTGTGTTTCTTTGTTTTCTTTTTTGGATGAAAGCATGAATTATGATCAACATTAGCTGACAAAGAAGGAAGAATTCTTGAAAATGCTTTTTCCTTTTTTTTTTGGATGTTTTTTTTTTTACATTCAGAAAGCCTGTTTATTCCCTTCAACCCAGCTGATGGAAATGCTAATTTTTTTTGTGACATTTCAATAGTTACAAAAACATAGCTCATGAGAGAGAGGTGTTGTTCATCACTGAATCGACAAGTGCTTTAGAGTGAGAAAAACTGCTCTTAGATTGAGTGTGAAGTTTTTGGCGAATGGAGGCATCGAAAACAACTTGAAGGCACAACACTGCTTGCTTTAAAGATCTAATCCCTGATTTCAAACAGAAAATTAATATATCAACCATTACTTCATAAGACCAGAATTAGACAGTTAACTTTAAAGCTTAAATTGTCTTTAAGTTTGGATTTTCTTGCTCTCAGCCACCATGAAGTCAGCCATGCTTATATTAGCTTATAATACCTTTATTATACTATGTTTACTAAGTATGAAGTTTTTATTTTTTCATTTTTTGTGCAGTAGTGTGGAAAGAACAGGAATGGAACACACATATGGGCACCATATGTCAGGATATCTACACCCTTTTACTAACTGTTGGTTTGTTTGATAAATCCTGTCATACACCTGTGTGTGTGTGTGTGCGCACACGTGTGTGTGCATGTGCGTGTATGTGTCAAGGCAAACACAGGCTAAGCGAGTGTGTAAGGTGCTGTTATTCAGCGGAGTGTGAAACAGCAGGATAGTGGAGTCAACCGGTCTTACTGCCTCCATTCTCTCAAACAGGCTCTCTGTATGGTGTCTGTTTTTTTCTCCTACTTCCAGGCAACAAGCTGCTTTCCCACAATTAGACACATACACACACATTCTCTCTCTCCTTCACACACACACACAGAAACACCCCGATGCGACAACTTTTCCCCCCGCGTATTCCACCCTCGGTAGAAATATTTTTACCCTCACTGCTGCTGGAATAAGCCTTGGCTAACACCTTCTGTCACTGCTACATGGGCCTTTATCCCCACACACATACTGTATATGTACACACACACACACACAAGCAGCTTTTTATATCAGCCTAGTGTGTTGTTTATTGTGAATGTTATGTAAGTAGTTGGACATGCTGACTGGGCTGTGTGGGAGCTAGATTCACCCCAGCACTCGCAGTGTGCCAGCAGAGACCCCGTAGCCCATCTGTTGAGTGGGAGCTCGACTGACCTACGTGCAGATACATACAATCCTGTAGCTCACTCTGAACATCTTCTGTCTTTATCCTTCTCCTCCTCCTTCTCCCTTTCCCTGTACTCCCCTCTCAAGTTGACATTCCCTTTACTGTCATCGGCACAGATGAACAATCGGTCTGATAACACGAGGTAGCAGTAAACACGTCATCTCTCATAAATTGTGCAGTCCTTTCTCCTTCCACCAATTTGAAACAAATATATCACTTTGACCTGGAATTGTAGCACCCCCACACCCCCCCACCACCCCCC
>CABFOQ010031024.1:0-22711 GCA_900660455.1 Gephyroberyx darwinii
CCAGGAAGCGGAAGGACTCCACAGTTTCGATTAGGGAGTCACACAGGGTGATGGGGGCGGGTGGGGCTGGGTTCTTCCTGTAATCCACCACTATCTCCACTGTCTTTAGAGCATTGAGCTCCAAGTTTTTCTGACCGCACCAGGTCACCAGGTGGTCAATCTCCCACCCATAGGTGGACTCATCCTCACCAGAGATGAGCCCAATGAGGGTGGTGTTGTCAGCGAACTTCAGGAGCTTGACGGACTGATGACTGGAGGTGCAGTTGTTGGTGTACAGGGAGAAGAGAAGAAGATAAAATGGATTAACTTTCATTCTAAGTAACCTCTGGATTATTAATAGTTGAGGAATATAACTGTTGGCTACATGTTGCAGTCAACTGTGTGCAGCATGGAAATAAGATGCTGTCAAATAAAAAAAATTGCAACTTCCTAAGAGCCATTTTAGTTTAGGCATGATTCAAACAGATATTTTCTGGTAACATGTGCTTAACAAGTGCAACTAATATCAACACAAAAAGACAACCTCTTGAGTTTTTAATGATTGATTTAGTTGATTACATACAAAAATAGGGTTTGCTACAGGTAATTCCTACCAATGATTAATTTCATAATCTAATGTATTGGAATTCCCTGAAAAAGTTACTAATCAGAAAAAATTTCTAGAAAGATTATCTGTTATATTTTTAATAAGGTCGGTCTGTGCTTCCTGTTGTTTTTCAGATGATGGCAAGCTGTCGTTTGAAGAGTTCAATGCTTACTTCGCTGATGGTATCCTGACTACTGAGGAGCTACAGGAGCTTTTCTACTCCATAGATGGACGGCAGAATAAGTAGGTTGCTTTCATGAACTGGGTTCTGGTGTAATCCAACCTCTCATTGATTAATGGAAATGGTTAAGATTTAGTCATTCGTTTTCCATAGTTTTACCTGCAATACATGAACAACCTATTAAATGTTCACCTATTAAAACACAATGTCAATAATGTGTAATACAAATGTAATAATTCG
This sequence comes from Gephyroberyx darwinii, assembly GCA_900660455.1. Classification (NCBI taxonomy): domain Eukaryota; kingdom Metazoa; phylum Chordata; class Actinopteri; order Trachichthyiformes; family Trachichthyidae; genus Gephyroberyx; species Gephyroberyx darwinii. Next base: position 1,008 of record CABFOQ010031024.1, read on the forward strand.
CTGTGCTCGATGGGCTTAATATTAGCATTAGTAGTAATATACTATAATGTGTCATTGAGTAATGCATTACTACACAGTACTGTTTAATTTGTACATGTGTTACAGATAAAAAGCAGCAAAAGAAAAGGCTGAAAAGTGTTTGGAAGGTGAAGATAGAATGAATGTGTCATCAGTTAGTGGTTAAAGACCACACAGCTGAAAGGTTGATTTCATTTCAAATAAGTCACGCAATCAAGCTGAAGCAGGCAAAATCACATTTCCTTCCCTTCTGGACATGGAATACTGTCAATTTCACCAGGCACTTCAAAACCTCCTACTTCAATCCTGTAATCAAAGAAATCAGCCTCAGGGTAATAGTTGAAGTCATTGGTCTGAAGAGAATATTTGGCCCACTGCAGCCACAGGAAAAATAATCCACTTTAATATGTTCAAATAAAGTTTCATTCTTTTCCCAAAGTCAGTTGGTTTTATTGCCTTTGGCAGATTGGATATTTATATTCATGGGGCAGTTACCAACCTGTTTCCCCCAACGTGCACACGTTCATGGTGGAACAGCAGTGGAAGTCTAAGCAGGGCTTGTTTAACTTGGAGAACCTGGCTGCCAAAGCCCCTCTAGCAGCTCAGAGATGAAGTAGTAAATTTGCTGTGACTGTCCAAACACACGCTCACAAGGAGTCACGCACGCAGGCATAGACAGATATTCACACATGCACATGTGCCTGCTAAACTCATATACGAACACAGACACACTGAGACCCAATTGAAGTTAGTAAGAAGTAGAAGTTAAGTAGTTAAGTAAGTATTAAGTAATCATACTTGTTTGATCGTGTCTGTTTGTCTTCATCAAAGATTGGCATCCTAGCAATATTAGAACAAAACACACAATGCTCCCAGTTACAGCAAGTATGGTATGTGACTGCAATAATATTCCATACCTATTCCTCTTCATTTTTTAAAAACTTTTTTGCCAATTCTTGCAACACTTACACGTGACACATGGCATTTACCTAGGACTGATTCCAATGTGATAAACCCCCCAACCTTCAGACCCCTCTACAAGCTCCCGCCCATATCTTTTATTTTTTTGAGGCAGTTGGCATGAATTGAGTTCTGATTTCCATTAAAAATACCTCAGGGCAGCAATTCTCTTGTACTGATTAATAAGTGTCGCTGCTGATCAGGAAGAAATTCCCATACCTGGGGCCAAATGTATAAACAATGCGTACACACACAACACTTCAAACGCGAGTTGGAAAACAAAAAGATAATGTCAAAGTGTGAATTTGGCTTTTTTCTACATTGTGTTAGGATGTAGTTTAAAAAAAACATTCCCTGTGATTACATAGTGATGCGAGAGTGGTTAACAACCTTTTTTCGACAAGTTTGTTGAAAAAAGGTTGTTCTATCTTGAGAAATGTCAGCAAAATCACACATTATTGGGGAGTAAGAATAAGCCTCTACCTTCACCTGTGACCAATTAATAGGTTGTTAAAACGTCACTATACACTCACTGGCCACTTTATTAGGTACACCTATCTAGTACCGGGTAAGACCCCCTTTAATCTGTTAATAAAAGTAGGCTACATTGTAATGGAGCACAAACAAGTCTGTTTTATCACCAGTTACAATAAGATCCAAACTGGGCAACATACCAAGTTCCATCTGGGCAGGTGTCTCTGTGTCTCCCAAGTTGTCTGGCACAAAGCCTCAGCAGTTTGGCCCAGGATACAAGCCACAGAGAGAGCACTGGGGTCCCCTGTCCTCCACCAGTTCCGGGGGAACTGGGGCTCTGAACTAACATGTACTGCTGTAGTGCAACTTCACAGTCTGTGAAATGTCACTTCTTCTTCACACTCTTTACCAATGCCTTTGCCATTTCTGCTCCAAAATTTTGGGGTGTGTGTTGTAAGCCATTCATCGTAAATTGTGGGGATGGCCATGACGTTCGTGCACGTGTAAGATTTCAGGATGAGTTTTATTAGGAAAGGTTTTATGCATCTGGCCCCTGGACATCGGTGATAGGGCATTTCCTCTCCAATCACCACTGTTACGCCTTTTTGTCAGAAGTTTCAATAAAGAAAAAAAAGAGTCAGAGACATACGGGGACATCCAGTCACTGGTACAATGGAAATTCCCCGTCAGTACTGATGAAATACATGGGCTGTTGGCTCATGGACATTATGTGAGCTTTCTAATAACACAAGTCATTAACCAGCTTTATTTATAGTCTTCATCTGACAGTGAAAATGACCTGTAAAATGCCATTAAAGCAACAGGGGAACACTTGTATAGTAATGATACTGCCTTTATCAAACTGCATTACTGGGAGCAGTTTAGCAAAGCTAAATTCTCCATGTGGGCTGGTTAAGTGTAGGACAGTCATTTTCTATGGAGAACAACAACATGTGAGCTAATGGAAATTTGATGAGGAGCAAAGAGTTAGAATTGGTCCTGAGTTCGACTGAGTTTGTTGATTCATAAGGTGCATGGTTTTAACAGTTCAGTTTTGGGTGTATATCCTCCTAGACTTAACATTGAAAGTGTAGCCGCACAGTTCTGAGCCACACAAACCTCTCTAGCACAAATGAACAGAGCAGCACATCTTTGATTTGTCCCCGGCAATTAACTTTCACATCGTTTCCCCATTTACCTCCTGTTCTGCTCTGCCTTGCAGCAATCTAGACACTGACAAGCTATCAGGTGAGTGCAAGAGTACTTTGTCTGTTTTTTTTATGTCTCATTCCTCACATCTCTGTAATACTGCAATCTTTCAAGTTCACCAAAATTAATGTCTTTCGTCTCATCTGTGGATCCGTATTTTTTTGTGATGCTAGCATGAAAAACAGAAAATCTTCTTTTGCAATTTATGGGTGAAAGGGTATCATCATCATCATCATCATCATCACCACAAACACCACCACTATCCATCTGCACTGTCTTTCATCCTTAACTATAAAAATAAAGATTTTGGCACAGATCTGTTGGCCTATTTTTTTTTTAAATTCGTCTTAACATTTAAGTGGGTGTTAGATGGCCTGAATAAAGTGAAGAAATAGGACAGAGACCTGTAAATACTGGGAGCACCCAGAATAAAACCCCTGCATAATTTATTGAATGGCAATTGCATCTTTTCCATCTGACGTCAAGGGAAGTTGACTGTCTTCCATCGCTGAATGTCCCTTTCATCTTGGATTTAGTTCACTGACCATTTATCAGTCACTGCTTTGCCTTTTTGCAACTTTTTGAGGAAGGGTGAGGGGTTGGCATTGGGGTAAAATCAAGTTGGATAACCTAATTACATTTAAGTAAGAGGAGTGAACTGCTATTCTTCTTCACCGACCAACCTTGGATCAGATTGTTGCCCATGACCAAAGAACATCCAATGCACTCTTTGGTTATAGTTGTAATACTTCATGGTATGGTATTACAGATTGTTTGAAGAAACCCACACAAAACCTTTCACTTGGATTTAAAACTGTTGTCAATTGTTATTGAGAAAAACACATGACTCAGTCCTGTGATCTTCCTCGGAGGTGACAATAATTATGGCAGTGTGCCCTGTCAGAAAGAAGTATCTTTTGTAGATGACAAATTTGTCTACAAAGTGTGCAAATTACCTACTGTATTTGGGGATTATGACTGTATAACCTTTTCTCTGAGGCTGAACATGCAATATTTCGGTTATGTGTTTTTGGGATGTGTTTTTGAAAACCTGAGATTTTAAAGATGAGCCCAAAATATTTTCATCATCATGGTCTCCTTTTGATTAGAATCAAACATTCAAAGTGTCACCAAGTTTGAAGGTTGCAAGACTCAAGGACAACCTTTGATTGTTCTGACAACGTTGTGATGATCTCATTGACAGCTTGTATTCTGTCTCCCATTAGATTATTTTTCTCAGCACCTGGGGGAGTATCTCAATGTCCTTTCAGCTCTGGAGAGCCTGAATGTTGCTATTTTAAAGGCGATGGATAAAACTAAAGAGGTGAGCTCTTGCCAGAATGCATTACAACTTCTATTTTGGCTCAAGGTTTTGTTGTGTCAATAGATTTAGAACATACTTTCTTTTAGTTTTCTTTGACGGCCATGTTGAATGAAAACAAAAGTGATAAAACAATTGCGCTCACACACACACACTCACAGGGGCTGCTGCTATAAATGCGCTTACTACTGATTCATGCCTATGAGAGGAAATGCTCCCCTGCACAGATGGAGCCAATGCTGCACTAAATGTTGTAAAACTGATGAGTCATGTCAAACAACAGTGCTTCAGTACACACTTTATGCCATGCACATTTCCATTCTTTACCACCATATTATGCTCTTTTTTATGCCATAGATTATTATTGCAAAGTTGGTTTTACTAAGGTGAAGAACATCTGTCGGAGTTGAATGTCAGATAGTCATTATTATGTTTTCACTATCATTTTTGTAGCTTAGTGTAAGAGATATTTTCACTCTGTAGGCTGGAAATATCTGATAATTGGAATCCTGTAACTGCTACAGGAAACTATAGTTGTTAAACAAGAACTTCAAAGAGTATCAGCTAATTACTTCAATCTACCTACTGCACATCATGACATTTTCCTCCTCCATCGCCACTTTTTTTATTTTATTTATTTACGTAGACGAGACATAAAAAACCCCCGGAATAGTTTAAGGAAACAACAGCCTGGAATCAGTGAAGCGCATTATTGCAGAATGGAAACAGCAATGCTTGTTAAAGGAGAAGGAGAGAAAAGATATCTGCTGAATAATTATACATCCTGCCTTAATTGGAGCACCTTGTTCCTCCATTCTGGCTAGCTGTCAGAATGGGAAAGTCCACAGAGGGTTGTGCAACTGCTAGTTAGCAGCTGTGGTCTGTCAGAGTGTTCTGGCCTGCTAATCCCATGTTGCCTTTCAGTAGAGGGTAGTGGTCATTGACAAAGAGCTACTGCACTGTTACTTCACTAGCATACTGCGAAAATGAGGCTCTTTTGAGAATACTTAATCGTATTTATATTTGGAGACATAAGCTGCTATAATGTCTCCTATTTAATTCCTCCCACCTTGGAATTTGTGGTCATGCATTTCAGAAATGCCTGTTGTTGTTTTGGAGAAGTTATTGAATCATTACCCATTCCCTCTCTGTCTGGCTTGTCTCTGTGTTGCTTTCTCTTTCTGTTTGTTTGTGTGTATGTCTATCTTACGCTCTCTCTCTCTCTCTCTCTCTCTCTCTCTCTCTCTCAGGAGTACCAGGGTTCCAGTGTGCTGGGCCAGTTTGTCACCCGGTTCATGCTGAGAGAGACCTCTAGCCAGCTGCTGTCCCTCCAGAGGTCCCTCCAGTGTGCCATGGAGGCTGTGGAAGAGCAGAGCAGCCCTGCACCGTTAGTATTGCATCATTACTCTGTCTATAGTGTGTTACGTGCTGTACATGTCAACACACCATTAGCACATTAATATACTGTACTACAACATGCCATGGAGACTACGACACTATACTATACTATACTATACTATACTATACTATACTATATAGTTTATTTGGCTTCTAAGCTTACTCTTAGAACAGATTGAGTCTGCCAGTAATTGTGTGAAGCTGTGTTTGGCCAAATGACAGAAAATAAATAGGTTTTTAGCCTGGATTTAAAGATATCAATAGAGCTTGCCTCTGTAATTGGACCAGGGATAGGGAGCAGGATGAGAAAAGGCTCTACTACCTGCAGTATTCTTTTTGACTGCTGGGATAGATAGGTAGCCAGCCTGTGTAATATTTTATAGCATCTTAAAACATCTGCCGTGAATTGGGCACCAGTGTAGGGAGGACAGGATAGGTGTTATGTGGTGAAATCTTCTTGTTTTGGTCAAGATTCTGGCAGCAGCATTTTTTACATGCATACATTAGGTAAACTGGAGAACAGGACATTGCAATAATCAAGTCTCGATGATACAAAGGCATGTACTAAAATTTCTGCATCTGCCATTGTTGATATAGGTCTAATTTTAGCAACATTTAGAGTAGCCTCTGTTGTTTTGGCATTGAGAAGCCTCTAATTTAGGAATTGGGAGTGGTTGTTTTGTTTAACAGGTACATAGTATCATCAGTGTAGAAATGAAAATGAATGCCAAATCTGCAGATAATTTCACAGAGCTGTAGCATGTAGATAGAGAATAGCAGCAGGCCCAAGACATTACGATACACTGAGGTTGTATTTTTGTGGCAAATGCAATGCATTCTATCAAGTAGATGAAAGCACCAATCCTCGGAGTATGTTATGGTCAATTGTATCGAAAGGTCAGGTCCAGTAACAATAATACTGAGGTTGAGTCAGAATGAATAGCTAACAGGAGGTCATTGCCGTCTCTGTGGAATGAAAAGATCTAAAACCAGATTGAAAGTGTTAAAATCAATTGTTTTTGGACAAGAAATCTGGCTACAATCCTTTCAAATATTTGGGAAAGAACCGTCAGGTTTGAGAGCAGTGTATAATTCTGAGGCATAGTACCAGAAAATTCTTTGAAAAGTTTATCAGGAAGAGGGTGGAGCAAGCAAGTCGTAGGTTTAGATGTCAGAATTAACTTGTATCTAGGGAAACTAATTCTAACTGCGAGAGTATGCATGAGAAACACCAAGTGAGCTGGCCAAGCTAAGGAGATGTCGCTTTGGCTGCTGAGAGAGCACATTTGTAATTCAATAGGCTGTCATTCCAACTGAGACAGAAAACCTAGAGTCTACCACTATACTATACTATACTATATACTGTACTATATTATGCAATGCTGTACTATACTATACTGTAATGGTCGAAGGGTATCAGCTAAGGAAGACAAGCTTCTCAATACAGGCAACTTTATTGACTAATGTCAATCAGCAAGCACTGCCAATGAAGCTTAACAGATCACACACAAGGGAGGGGGGTCTTCCCTAGACACAACAATCTCACTCAGCTTAACATGGACAATAATTATTTACTACGCATTCATCCAAAACAGCTATTGACACATAAGGGGACTTAAACATGGGAAACATCAGCCATTTCTACCTGGAAGACTACAGCAGGTGATTTCACTGATGAGTCCCTCCTCTCTGGTTGAAGGTGTGTTAATCAGTGAAATCACCTGCTGTACTCTTTGGTTGGAGTGAAAACCTGCATACTCTCAGCCCTCCATGGCACATGATTGGACACTACTGCTGTACAGAAACCTGATATCAGCACCGGTAGGTCATTCATTTGACACTGAAACGATGTTGTAAAGATCAACAATAAAAGAGAAACTGTGGTAATCCTAACATCCAATAATCACTTATTGTGAAAGCAGAGTGACTCATTCAATGACGAATGATGAAATAAAAGTTACAAGTGACCTGAGGCCAGTCCAGTAAGGCTGCTGTCATCTGGCCAGTCTGATTGCAGTCATCATCGATGGCCTGTGAAAGAAACAGCAGAGTCATTCAATGGAGAAAACAGAGAAGTGCAAGACGTGACCAGTCATCAGATCACGTGACCTTGACAGAATAACACTGCGTTACACATATCTGGTAGACGATTTCTCATGAGGATATTGATCCAGGGTGAAATTGACTGATATTGATCCAGGGTGAAATTGACCGATATTGATCCAGGGTGAAATTGACCGATATTGATCCAGGGTGAAATTGCACTGGAGTAATAGCTACCACATCTCTAACCTGTTTTCCAAGGATAATGAGTTGAGCCTCCTCCTTCTTGGCCAGAGCAGCCATGATCTTGGAGACCTGCAGGGGTCCCAAGGTGTCGTAGTCTTTCCCAGACACTTCCACGTGGATGCCACGGTCTGCCCCCATGGCCAGGGCTGTACGGATGGTCTCCTGAATGAAGGACAGAGGCGTGAGACATGGAGCTGTCACATTACAATGCCTGATGAGCTTAAACAATACACCGTGTACTACTCACTCCGTCTCTGAGCTTCAACGAGTAACAACAAAATATAGCATTAGGTTCACTAGTGTCATACCTTTTATATAGTGTAAAAATATAGCGTGAAGTTAAGAAACACATTTGAGCTTTGTCTACAAAGACTGTGACAAAAGCAACTTTACACACAGTCTTAATGTGGACATTGATTCCTCAAGTAAATCATTATACAGCTGGGGAGAACTGCGACTCAACAATGAAAACAGACGTCAATGAAACTATTCATCAATTTCACAGCCACCACTCCTGTAATTTCACTTCTCCCCCATTTTTTAATTTCTCCACAATTTAACCATTTCTCACACATATCTCCAATTGGCTACAAAGCTGATATTTTTTCAGAACCTTTCTAATTCTTCATTTTTTTCCCTCTTGCTATAATAAATCCTGCAGTCAAAAGACCTTATAGTAACCATAAGACTGTGATAACACTGAAACTCCTGAATGTGAAAATCGAGTTGGCTTGCATTTGTAATGTCAGACACATTTGCCAATTATGTCTGTTTTGGCTTTGTGGGTCTCAGACTGTTAAAGGGTTAACAGTCTGAGATTGCATTCTGCATTCTTAGACACTAAACACTAAGCCTAGTTGTCAGACACATTCGTAAGATTAATGAAAAAATATTATTTAGTACCACCAATTTATTTACTTGTGGGTCTTGGATTTAAGTAATGGGCCTGAGGCTTTTCAGTGTGCTGCTGAACTACTTTCATCTTTCACTTGTCTTCCAACCCAAAAGGATTAGCCTAGAATATATAAACCCCCAGAAGTACTGCACTCAAAACTAAGCAGACAAGCTGCTAGACTGCATGTCTCGAGGACGTCGGTAACGAGGTAGTGGTGGTGGTAGTGGCAGCCTTTTTCCCTGCCACACCTACCTGTACTTGCTGCGGCCCACAGCTGACAGCCACCACCTCCTTAATCAGCTTCTTCTCCTTCAGCTTGACCGCTTCCTCCACAGCGATCTCACAGAAGGGGTTCATTGAGTGTTTCACGCCATCTGTCACCACACCGCTGTGGTCCGGCTTGACACGAATCTGAGGAGGAAAAAGACAGTGGGACAGAGTCACAGCTGTGCAAGATGACAACAGGCCCAGATAGCCTAGATTCCAGACTTGTCTGACTTGTGATCTGGAAAGTAGGTCTGGATTTGACGCTAGCTGTTTTATGGTCAGATAGCGGTCTTCTATAAAGTTATGTGTATGCTGTCAAATTTGGAGAACATCAGCATGAGGAGCCTAATGCTGAGAGCCTATTGGGGAAAGAATTAGCAATAAGAATAGTCTATAACAGAAAGAGGAAACTATTCTAACATGAAAAATGTCAATTTTAGGGGAAGAAATGTGAGACCGTCTGTTTTAAACAACAGAAAAGCCCACCCCAATCACATTTTGAGTCCACTGCCTGGTGAATGACAGTTACATATGTGCAAATACAGAGCCCTGCCATACTACAGATCCTGTTGAGGGCAGCTGAAGCAGGAACGTTGCTGCTGCCACATGAAACAGCTGTAATCAGATACTGATTATGATGTGGTGCTCCCTTTCAAAGAATCAATATTGTCCCCTAGAGGCTGAGATAGGCAGTACGTTTATGATAGTATTGAAGGTGGAGGTTCACGTAGGTTTAGCCAGTCATAAAACATACTGTGGGAAAATATTATTTACACACACAAATCAGCTTGTGACATTGCAGCAAATGATCTGAATCACTACCACAGCAGTTTTTGATCTGAGGAAACAGAAATGGAAATAACTTTGTGAGGGCAGGCGCAGCCAAAGGCGTTATACAACTTGATAACGTTTGCCAAGCTGCAGTTCAGGTAACTAGCTAGCAGTCACTGAATGGCATTCTCAATCTCATCTATTCATCTTCTGCAATGTCGACCATGAGTTAAACAGCCAACAACTATATTATAGACGCTGTATCGTTAGCTGTCAAATATGTGATCTTTCAGGCTAACAGCTCCAGGTGCCACAGCCAGCTGGCGTTAGCAAGCTAACGTTAGCCAGCCATAAGAACACACTGCTCAGGAGCGAGAGCTTAGCTAAATTATTTCATTTACAGTGAAAGTGCACGTCAGTTGAATCGTTTCTCAATAGCAGGACATTACCTTGACTGCGTAGTCAATGACACGCTTAACTCCAACAAGGACGCGGCCAGACATTGTATAAACGATTGTTTCAAGGTGTGATAGCTGAATTGGCTAACGTTACAGTCACCGCAATGAACCTTCACCCAAGGAGAGGTCGGAATTATTTTAGGGTGAATCCAGAGGGCGAAGCTAAGGGGACCGCCTATCATTCCAGCCAATGAAAAGCCGGTAAAAATAAAATTGTCCAACGGAAAAGCCCAGTCCTCGGTTCTGATTGGTCGAGTCACGGTCGAAGCCGTTGTTAAATGAAGCAGTGAGCCTGTCGATGCCGTGGTTGCTTTAGTGACTTTGGTACTGCTAAAAGTGTTTTAGGCACTTCACGCAACCCGCTCTTCAAAAATAAATGTAAACCACGATGTCGAGTGGCGTGTTTCTCAAACTGTGAATCACATATTACCAATCATAAGTAACATTGAGGTGCTCTTGACATATGTGTCGTGTAGAAAACGCTCCCAAAGAAATGTTCCGTTATATGTGGAGTAAAGTTCATGGCACACAGCGTGGGGGTCATGCCAATAGAGCTTCAAACAATACATGGCAAAACCATCTACTAAACGTGCTATGATTAGATTTTAGACCAGCTTTTCATTATTTATAACTGTTCATAGTCGATAAAGTAATGACTCAGGATTGGAGATGTACCTAGATTATTTTGTTGTGTTTATTGTGTTCATCATTGATACCATCTAACCTGATATCAGACTGTTAGGCTAAGGCAATATGTATATCTGTGATATGTATATCATTGTGATGAGTGTCTTGTGGGTAGTTTTCATATTTTCATCTGCCTCAGAGCAAACATTGATTCCATTTCTCTTTTCACAGACTCATTGATAAATAGATCCCTAAAGAGATATTTTCCAAGGAAGGAGATATTTATTCAACCATGGCTAAAGTTTTGTAGATAAGACAAACACATTGTGTTGTGCAACACTGTATTACATATTATTCCAACATTACATAGTAACAACAACATAATAACACTTTTAAACGCATCGTTGTTGTTCTCAACGAGTTCAGACACAATATTAAAAAGAAAGATCAGGGGGTTTTATATCTCTATATCTATCTTATATTTAGTATTATTCCAATGTTCCACATTAACAGCAACGGTGTTTATTATTTCAATCTTACCCCTCTCGTTCTCAACGAGCTACAAAAAAAAAAGAAGTACCCCTGCTTCTTGATTCTCTCCAAGGAATCACTTCACAAGCGTGTAAATAAGCAGTCAATTTATTGATTCTAAGAGTGATAACGATTTCTCTTTTGCTCCTAGGCATCTAGCAAAATGATGCACAGGAGAGACACTCAGCAGGGCGCTCCCATTGACAGATTATTCAGTTTTGACGCTGTCTAAATTCGTCTGTTGTGAGAGCTGACTTGAACTGAACTGAACTGCCCGTGTCCCCTACTAGTAACCAAAATATGTCAACTGCATTAATGTAACTGCATTAATGTCTGAGATCCCGACTATACTTCCGCAACAACCCAGTCGAGCGACAAATCCAACAGTGCGACAGTTGAGCGAGTTATCTCGGATCACACAACAGCAGCGGCTTCCATTTTAACTTCGAGACCGAGCCATACCTCACGTGTCCTGGGCTGTCTCTCTCACATGACCCGAGTGTTTGTTCCCGTGATCAGCACTTCCATCTCCGTCTGTGACACCGAATATCACTTTTTATTCTAACCCTGATGGATATGCTAGAACAGAGTCTGGACAACGCAAGGTAACGTTAATCGAGCGTCGGCCAAAATGGCCAGCTGAGCCAAGCTAGCTGCAACATGCTATCCGACTAGCGAACAGTTAGCTATAGACGCTACCATAGGCCTGACCTAAAAACTGGTTTTCAAACGAATTCAACCTTAAGGCTGCGAACAATTTAACGAGAGAAGTGGACGGCTAACTTCGCAAGGCACATAGCTGTAGCCAAGAGGATTAGCGTTTAAAGAAACACGAACGAAAGTGATAACATTAACATAGCTAAACTGAGCTGTCAAAACATACACAACTCTTGTTCATAACTATTGGTAACTTAGGACATTTGCAAAGCTGTTGACATTGTATTGTTTTGGTTGTCTGACTGGTTTCTTGGAAGTTAGCTAAGCTAAAGTTGTGGATGGGGAATTAACCTATCAGGTTATTATATAGATATCTAGAGAAACAACTTACTGTTAGCATAACAATATTAGCTGATTGCGTAGTTATTTAAGGTGAGTTGCCTCTACTTCTGATTTGCAGCCAAGAAAAGCAAGAAGACGAGGTTGTCCAGATATCTGAAGGTATGGTTCATTGACACAGCAGTCATTTACAACATATGGCACTTGCATAGCAGTGATGTTCATATTTTCTTTTATTGTCAAATGCTCATGGTTAAACAACAACGATGGGCAGTGGCAGTGTCTTCTGCCACTGAACTGAACTCTTGGTAGCAACAGGCTTTATTCGCTTTCCTTCCCTTCCTATCTCACTACTACCTTTTTACTCCTTTTCCCTGGAGACGTAACAGGGGGAGAAGAGCAGACAGCTGTTACTATAGCCAGTGTTCAGCAGGCTTCAGCATTTGGTGACCATAACATTCAATATCAGTTCCGCACTGAGGGTGGGCAGGTAAGTAACCAATGAATAGAGTCATAAGACACTACTGCTAATTGGTTAACAAGGTCACATTATTGTGGATTTCAGAAACTCTCCCTAGCAGCATTTGGATGTATTTTCCTAGGGTAAGATTGCTTTTATGAAGCACTCATACCACAAAACATGACATATCAGAATTACTTTATCTGCCAGGTAGAATACACTGGTGGTATTTGTGCAGAGACATACTTTAATGGCTCCACCTAACAGAGCTGCACAGCGCAAAGTGACAGTGTGAGACGATTGGCACTAGACTGCATATCACACTGCATATATGCATTCAACATTCACAATACTCTATTTTATGATCCACATACTGCCAGGGTTTTCCACACTTCGAGCGTCTTAGGGTTAGCACTGTCACCTCCTAGCAAGAAGGACCTGGGTTCAATCCCCTGCCCCAGCCCTTTGTGTGAGGTTGCATCTTCTCCACATGTTTGCGTGTTTCCTCCCGGTGTTCTGGTTTTCTTACACGTTTCTATACTATACTATATATATTTATTTATATTATACATATCTATACATATACATATACCTTAGCACAGCAACAGTATTTTACATTATACATACTATATATATTATATTATATATTATTTATATATTATACATTATAACATAGTTTTTAGATATAGTATTTTTTTAATTTAACTAACTGTACAGCACAAATCCATCATGTATGTATTCTTGGCCCATTCCATTCTTGTATGTATTATATCCACTATTTCATAATGTTCATCTCTATATATTATTGTTGTTATGCTATCCTAGGAAGTGGCTAGGAGACTAAACTGCCCATAGGTATGAATGTGAGTTTTGTCTAGGTTAGCCCAGGGTGTCTCCCTGTCTTCTGCCCAGTGTATGCTAGGATAGACTCCAGTCCCTGAAAGGATTAAGCAGGGAGAGAAAATTAACAAATGATTCAAAATCCACATGAAGTATGAAATACACATCACAGAATGGGAGTACAAACTGCTGCTCTTTTAGTCTTATATGTAAGTGTTTGTAAGACAGCGGTGATGATGCAAGTAGATTCATTGGGAAAAGAAGGTTGATGTTCCCATTTACACTGGAGGGAATTAATAGTTTGTTGGTGATCCGTAAACAGCGCTGGTGTGAATGATCATGTGATTACAGTCTGGTCTAGGATTGGCACGCGGCTGGTGTCACATGTCAGTCAGGAGGTGAGTCACATGATTGAGAGGTACAAATCCCGATTCTTTGGAACAAACAAGCTGATTTTCTGGACTTGTTTCTAAATTGAATCAGGCACATTCTGGGGCATAAGCATATTCCCTGGGATGGTGAGATCAATGCTGCTCAGAGCGGGACAGTCAAGTCAGAAACTAGGCTCGTCTGAGCTGATGCAGTAGATATGATAAACAAATCTAGCGAGGTAAGGTTTCGCCTTGCACACGGGACACCTGCTCTAGGGTATGTAGAAAATTAGATAAAATAACAGCTGATTGCTCTCTCTCTTTTTGCCGGTGTCTCTCTTTCCACCCCTCAGGTGACTTACCGTGTTGTCCAGGTGACGGACCAGCAGCTGGAGGGAAGAGACGATGGGGGAGGGGCAGTGAGCGTCGTCTCCACGGCTGCCTTCACCGGGGCTCCTCAGGCAGTGGCTCAGGTACCAGAAACTCACGCTTTTTTCTGATGGAAGCTAGGTTGGCAGCTAGAAACACACTATAACCGCTTTTTTCAGCTGAATTTCAGTTTAAGTTTAGCTGTGTTATAGTGTAAGACTTCAATCATGTTTCAATTCTTGACATTAAATGTGCAATAAGTACGATTTTTACTGTCCCATAGCACAACATTACCGTAATATATCTGTGAGGGTTTGATTGGGTCATTGATCAATACCAACGACTCAACGATTACTTACTATACTAAATATTTTGGAGCAAACGTAGATTAGTTAGAGGAAAAGTCCACCCTGTTATATATCTTCAATCTGTGATATTCAGTGCGTTCCAGGAGTTATTTTGTGATCAAGTGTTAAAATTTACTATTTTGGTGTCAACACTTTCCTTCAACCCGCCTCGTTTACTTCCACTTCAGTTAGTTTTCTACATTTCCCAGAATGCCTTTCGAGAACCCCTAGAGAATGTGCAGTACAAGTTGGTGGAGAGAGAAATAGCATAGTAACAGCATCAGAGTCAAGAAAAAGTGAGAACTGTGCCCCTTACTCAAAACTCAACATGTCTTGTGGCTGCATTGCATTATGGACTATTGATGTCACTGTTTGGAGAAAGTGGTGTCTCTGCCTCTCACGATGCATTTCTCCCTGAATGATTGTTGAGTGCAAAAAACTTCTGAGGGACTGACACTAAAACCTGACATTTACTGTTCATGTCTCAGATAGCTGATTGAAGTCCATTGTAGCTGCGCTGCAAATAACTTGATGTGATTTCATGTCAGCTACTTTGTCTGAATATCTGTGGGCAGGAATTTAAAAAATACACCACCAAACAACAAAATGGGCCCAGAAATGCAAGTTACATCACCAACAACTGTTTTTTCATGGTGTTAAGCTGTTATAGGGTGGATTTTTCCTTTCAGTGCAGCTTTAAATTGTATATTTGACTAAGTTTGTATTCCTGTAGAAATTCAAACATTGTCATGCTCTATAATGGTTCAGATTTCCCAACGGTGTACTCTCTACAGGGCGATAATCTCTGCTAACAAGCCCCCTGCTTCCCATTCCCCCTCCCTTTATTCCAGCTGCCAAACTGCGCTGCGTGTCGCTTGTGGGTGGTGCCAGTACTGAGCCTGACTCAGACTGAGGTGTGCTGTTACCTACTGTGACTGCTCCATCGCTACTTGCTAAAGCTGTCCTCGCTCTCTCTCTCTCTCTCTCTCTCTCTCTCTCTCTCTGTCTGTCACAGGCTGTGATCCAAAACCCTTTCAGTAATGGTGGAAGCCCAGCGGGAGAGGCGGTGGGAGGGGAGACGCGTTTCGCTTACTTCCCCGCCACTGCGGTGAGCGACGGGACTGTGTCTGTGCAGGCAGCCACGGACCCCACACTCACACAGGCAGGGGGTGAGTCACTCCTCACACTAACCCGAGCTGTAGCTTACCATAGTGCTAGAGGGCTAATTTAACCACACTCATAAGTGACAAACAAGACTGGGGTACCAGAGCGAGGCGGCAACTGTCTTATTTTCAGTAGTAATTGGTGAATCACGATGAGCTGCAGAGAGAAATTAACCCAGCTTACTCTCAGCACAAGGCTTGGCTGTCTAAATGAAACTAGGGCTCCACAGTTTAGAGAGTGGATTATGTTTTTTGCTGAATGTTTGAATTCTGATACACGGGGATACAGGTTCTTCAATATCATTTCTCTTTCACTGCTTCAACTGTTTTGGGGGGGAAATTGTTGTATTTAGATGTTATATGCCAGGGCTTTGCTCAGTTTTAATAAAACAAAAGATTTTCTGTCATGAAACTTGATTTATAGGCCACAGCTTGTAATGTATTGAGAATACATTGTTCTATAATTTGCCTTGACCATTTTTCCCTCTGAGAAAAAAAACAAAACGTCCTCTAACTGTTTTGAAATTGTAGCAGTCAAATAATTGCACGGGTCTAAATGTAACTCATGTCACATGTCCTCCTACTCGCCGTCTCTTCCTCTTGCTTGCCACGTCTAGCTTCTTGTCTTTCTTCGCTCCTGCTTGACAAGTCCTGTCCCTTCCACAGGTCAGTTTTACGTGATGATGACCCCCCCTGATGTCATTCAGACAGGCCCACAACGAACCATAGCTCCGCGCACGCAGCCCTACCCTACGTGAGTATCGGCTCCGTTAGTTCCCTACTTGGGAAGGAGACAACATTGGCATTGCAGTCTGAGGCACAGCAACTTCTGAGAACAAAGTAACGGCTTAAATCTTGTTAGTTTGACTCGTTTATCTATTATGCTACTGTAGTTTTCTAACTTGGTCCAGACTGCATTGTTGCCTGTGGAGTCTTCCTCATCTCTCTGCTGAGACGGGTGATGACGTTATAGCAGGGATCTTTATCCCAGCATACCCCGGTTAGCCCGGTTTCTCCTCCTCCCTATCCTCTTATGTTGTTCATCTCTCAGGCTCACAACATGCATCATAATAATCGTGTATCAAAGAGATCCGTCTCAGACTCTCTCCAACTGTTAGTCACATGCTGGTGATTGCTGTGATTAAGATTATCAACAGGCTCACCCAAGCAAAGCAAATTTGACTTCTAGCTATTTTCGCTGTATGCTGCCAGCCCAGTTCTGGCCTATTAGCAAGACCTGTCATTTAAAAAGAAGAAAGAAGAATTACAACATGCTTCAAATTCAGAGTATGCTTGCCTACCAGAAACACATTGGCACATGATGGCATAAGGCTGAGAGATGCAATGTCCTTTTAAGGTCAAATAATGTATTTTTCTTTTCCCATTGTTTTGTAAAAGCCGAAGCACAAGTCTTTTGCTTGTTTGGTCATCCAAAATGAACACATGACCATGTCTTCAAATTGAATTAGCATTGAGCTAAGTGAATATTTCTTCCATTTTGCACCATGCTTACGTTTAACCCTTAACCCGTGAAACTGACATTTTAGGTGTTTAGCTAGCGCCCTTATACAGGCTAGCAGTCATTCAGTGTCTTTCTGAAGGACTGTTTTGCACAACACATTGATGGAGACATGTTGGCTGTTGTGGAGATCAAACCTGTGACCGTTAAGTCATGAGACACTCCCTTTAGCCACCCTACTGTCCACAACACGCCTGCAGCGCGACTACTTCAAATCAATTCATACATAATCGGTGTAGTGATTCTGTGTTTTAGGGCTTTCATGTCGCAAATCTCGTCATGTTGATACACATTTAGCACTCCTGAGTACCTCATCACTCGTTACGACACAATTAGCTTGACAAAAGAATCAAACAGTAGCCGCGCCACAACACTGTTAATTGGCCCGGCCGTCCATTTATCTTCTGGCTATATGGATAGACAACAAGGCTGTTGACTGTCGTAGCTCTGCTCTGCTTTGTTGTGGGCAGCGTTGTTGGGAGCTCTGGATCTGTGTTGCTAATTTTGATAGCAGATCTGCTGCTCTTGATGGTGCTTGATGTTCACAGCAGACAACAGACAACAGCTTTACAATCAGGAGTGAAGAACCAGTTTTGTTGCAGAGTACATCTGCATTGCTTGTGCTCAAAAAGGGAGTGTATTGTGTTTTCATCTGTCAGTGTGCCTATCCACAGAGTGTTAGTTTCTATTTATTTCCTCTTATATTAGTTATTTATGATGCATCAGGGT
Source organism: Gephyroberyx darwinii (assembly GCA_900660455.1). NCBI lineage: Eukaryota > Metazoa > Chordata > Actinopteri > Trachichthyiformes > Trachichthyidae > Gephyroberyx > Gephyroberyx darwinii. The sequence goes on from CABFOQ010031024.1 coordinate 19,020, forward strand.
TACATTAAAGTGTAAACTAATTAACAATGACATTATCATTGATGTGTGTGAGTAAAATGAATGAAAACTCCCCACCCTACCTGCCGTTCGCAGAGATGAAAACGAGGCGCTGCAACATGACTGTATAAACTGGTGAGGACAATTTCCACATTCCCCCCCCACACTCCTTCGCAGCAAATGAACCAATCAAATTAGATCACAGGAAGAGAGAAGGAGCACACAAACCTATGCCCTCCTCTCCCCTCCCTTCCCGTGACTCCCTGCTGATTCTCCCTGCTCTTGATGTGTGAGACACAGATGTAGCATTTCTACAGTGTTGACCCCGATCCATTGTTGTTAGTTGTGCTCGTGGCAAAGTTATTTTTCCATTAGGACTTGGAAATTAGGTCATTGTTCTCCATCTGGAAACAGATGGCTCTCTCAACACTTTTATTTTAGTATCAGTTTCAAAGTGTGCTCTGTCTTAGTTGGTGAAGTTTTGCTCTTTCATTTAACCTAGTTAGGAATACGTCAGCAGCAAGTATTTAGAGTATTCTTTGCCATAATCGTATGTAACTTGAATTTCTTGACAAATTAAATAAATGATAATAAACCATGCTTAGTCAATTTTGGTCATACATCCCTTATATATTGTTATAACAATTGTTTGCACATATTCATCACCATTGTTCGTTGTGGATATCGTTCCTTGAGACTCTGCCAAGCCCAAGATGCAGTCCCTTGTATCTCAATGCACCTTGGTTATTTTGTGTAGGTGAATGTGAGTGACTCAATGTCCACGCCTTGAGATGTTATAATAGCTAAAAAATAGGCAACAGAGGGAGATAGTGAGTAGGGAGACCTCCGCCCTGCTGAAGTGTCTTTGAGCAAGACACCGAATCCCTACCAGCTCCAGGGCTGCTGATCTGTGGCTGACCCTGTGCTCCGAACTCCCCGTGGAGGTGGGAGAACGAGGATTTCTCTTTTGAGTTTATTCATTCTTGTCCTCTTTTACATCCACACCTCAACTGGTAGGGGGCACTTCAGCAGAGGGGATGCACTCTGCAAATGTTCTTATGGATTTCTCTGGCAACAATTACTCAGGGGAGCCCTCTGTAAGTTGTGAAAGGCAAGAAAAGACTTTCCTCTAGGCCTGTACATTTAGTTATTCATAGTCATCCACATTTTCTACACTCCCTACAAGTACTGTAGTGCAGAATCCATTATACAGCTGAAATCCCATTAAGATGCATTGAGATACAAGAGAGGCCACAGTTTGGTTTGGCTGACTATCTCAAAGGAAGATATCAGCAGTGTGGTTGTATTGATGGGTCCCAAATTCAACACCGTTCCTGTTAATTGGTATGTAAGGGATAGTCAGGGCCACGTGATTGACCTTGCGTGACATTAATTTACTGTGTCCATGTGTCTCAGTACTAAAATGGGGGCGGGGGCGACTCACTGTGCCACACTAAGTAAAAAGTTTTTACCCCTAATCAATAGTATAGAGTGTACTCTGCCTTTGAGATTTTTAATAAGAAGTACCAATTTGTGAAGTTTACAGCAAAAAAATATTTCACTCCACTGCCCCTATTGTTTTGTCACAGACTGTATTTTTCACTGATTGGCTGAAATACAATATTAATTGCATATTTCAGTAGTGAGACAAAAACACGGTTGAGAGACAGGCCAGCTATGTCATTATGTATGAGTGTGCCATTGGCCTGTTGGTGCCGTGGTGGGTGGTTGGATGGATAACACTCCCTGTCACGTCTCAGGGACTTAATTAACAGAATACCTAAGGGAAGACACGGGGACAAGAGACAGTTGTGTCATTAGCCGTGCGCCCAGACTCCAATAGGCAGCATCTGGTTTTCAACAGTGGTGTAATTTTACAGCACAATAAAACAGTGGGCTCCCTCTGAGCCACACCTGGGATGAGGACAGCCAGCTAGAATAATACGTTCGGTGGTCCACACAGGCCTCAGTATTCCAGTCAGAGCACCCCCCCCCCCTTCAGGCTATGGGGTGGTCATTTTAGCATATGTTGCCTTGTATAGCTGTACATCAGCATGCCAACCAAAGGCTCCACACAGCCTCAAGGCCTTGTAGCACACTGGCGTTGGAGAGGGCTGCGATTACAGAAAGGGTCAATTTAAATATAACAAGTGAAGAACAGGTTTTAATTGGCACAGGATTAAATGGATGTGGGGCTGTGGATTTGTGTCTGATTGCATGGTAGTGAGAGACGTGACGTATTGTAGTGCATGAATAAAGTTGTGTTGAATTGGAGTATTTTAGTTTCTGTCTTGTCTGCAGGAAAATGGATGGACCTCGAACGCCAAGAGATGAGAGGAGGAGAGCGCAACATAATGAAGGTAGGCAGTTGCATGTTGTACAGACAGAATGCCATGTGGTGCCTAAATACAAGAAAATCACCAAGCTCCGTCAAATCTTTCCCTCAGGAATAGGCAACATTTTTGTACTGGCCACTAGATAGTGCTGTTGTGCTGTCAAACCCAGACCCTGGTTTGTATCTGCAGCCAATGAGAAGAACAGGCCCAGGAATGAACCTGGCTCTCAGAACTAAAATTGCCCCCAACCCTGACATGTACAAAAATACTACAGGAAACACTGCTTGATATCTTTCCTGTGACCAGTTTCTATTTTATTCCATTCCAACAGTCGAGAGGCGGCGAAGAGACAAGATCAACAACTGGATTGTCACCCTCTCCAAGATCATCCCAGACTGCAATATGGACAGCACCAAGACTGGGGCGGTAAAGCAGCGTTTCAGTTCATGTACTGCTGCTTATCTCGCTATGAGTCTTCTGTTTAAAGTCTCAGCGTTGATCTGTGTGACCCTTCCAGAGCAAAGGAGGAATCCTGTCCAAGGCGTGCGACTACATCCGCGAACTGAGGCAGAGCAACCAGCGGCTGCAGGAGAGCCTGAAGGAGGTGGAGAGGATACAAGTGGACAACGAGTTGTGCCGACAGCAGGTATCCAATCAAGTGCATGAAATTCAGTCCCCGCTCTAGTTGGAAGATATGGCATCAAAAGAAGATTCCAGAGGTTTTGTGAATGAATGATAACATGCTTTGTGTCAGTTAAATAAACTGAAATATGAGAAGGTACCCACGCTAGGCTACATCCGTGGCTGCGGAGATTGCGTTGGATTAGTTTGCTTCAAAATGCACTGCAACACTTTCATTTCAGTCTCAGTGGCATGCAAGCCAACCTTTCCAGCTCAGAGGCTGCCACACGTCTTCGTTCCCCATTGAATCCCAGGCCTGTGAGGCACTCAGCAATATATTCTTATTCTGATGCTCAAAGCTCAATATCCTCTCCTCAGTCCCACAGTGGAGAGGCAGTGAATTTGGGATTCGCCCAAGGGAAATGTAGCGGAGATGACATACCTCAGATTTGATAACCCAGTTGGTTGTGGGCAGGAGTGTCTTTGAAAAGGGCTGTGCACAGTACTCTTTAAGCCCAGGGATTGCATAGCCACCCCACCCCAGAAACATCTCGCACTCCCAGTCGTCAAAAGGAAAAGTGTGGTGTGTAAACTCGAAGCTGTATGTAGCCGTCACAGGGTGATGATGAGATTCTCCGTCCTTTTGCTCCTCAGATCGAAGAGCTGAAGAACGAGAACGCCTTGCTCCGAGCGCAACTCCAGCAGCACGGCATCGAGATGGTCGGAGAGACGCCACCG
>CABFOQ010031029.1:0-26660 GCA_900660455.1 Gephyroberyx darwinii
ACTCTTTCTGCGTTGCCAGGCCCTCAGTGACTTCTGTTCAGATCCAAACACGTTTGTCCTCAACTCCACCCACTTCAACTCTGGCACCAGCTCAGGTACAGTACGAGCATCTCCCTATCTGAACAAGTGAAAGTGCTAGAGGCTTTTGTTTTCTATTACTCCCGTGTGGTTCATTTACCTCCAACTCTGTCTATGTCAGCAGAGCCGAATATAATGGCAAAGTTAAATGTTCCCTCACTTTTGCTATTGTGCATTGATCTGTTGTGCATTGCTGTTGTGTTGGCCATTCAGATGTGTTGGATTATTACCTGACCTGCAGCAGGCGCATGAACAGTCCATTCCAGCAGGTAATATGACCGCTGTCAGTCATGTGTCTTGTTTACATTACATATTGCTTTATCCAGAGGGATTTAACATGAGTGAGTAGGTAGTGTCTTGCTCCAGGACATGCAGCTGTTGATGGAAACATTGGCTGTTACGGTCATCAAACTCATAACTGCCCTGAACAGAATGGCTGCTCTAATGTGTCCATTAAACTTTGAGAACATCAGCTAGCTAGATACATAGATCTACTATGAACATATTATGAGCAATAACGCTAAATATAACTTCTAATCCCACTGACCTGTTGGCTTCAGCTGCTGACCCAGTCACAGAGGGCACTGTCCAGCATTCACACACACCTCTCCAGCCTGGACAGAAATGCCCTCCCACAGTTTCCCAAAGCTGAGGTACGTTATAATGTGCAACAGTGCTGCACAAGACACAAAATACCTTCCAGATGCAGCGTGCCAGCCTAATTACTTCCTCACATTGTGTACTTTTTGTCATTGTAGAAATCACTCAGGGAGGTTCAGCAGATACTCAACTCCACAGAGGGCAACTTTCATCAGTTGGTGGCGCTACTGAACTGTCGAGGTCTTAATAAGGTAACCCGAGGCTCAGAGTACCTCATGTAGACATATATTGGACTAATATAACCCCTGTAGGATCTGTGCTAATGTCCAATAACAACTCACTACCACCTGTTTGTAGTTTCTTTATTTCCACGGATCTATCTCTCTCTTTTTCTCGCCCTTTCTTTCAGGACTATATTGACTCCCTGAAAGGCCTGTGCTATGATGGGATGGAGGGACTGCTCTACCTCTCCCTTTACTCTTTCCTCTCTGCTCTGGCCTTCACTGCCATCCTCTGCTCTCTGCCCGGTGCCTGGAGGAGCTTCCCCAGGTAAGAGAGTGTGTGTGCGTTAGTACCAGTACAGTCTGCAGTTCATGTGGGAGTTGTACAAAAAAACAAAATTTGATTTGAGGATCTTGAAAAATCCCACGTTGTTTTGAAGGATGTCTACTCTATTCATGAAAAACAACGTGGCGTCCATCCACAAGCAGATCATGATTGTGAAATGCGGGGGTTTCTGTCTGACACTATGAGGTCTGTCTGATGGTGACTTTTTGCTGCTTGGCATACAGAGTGCCAGACACAAAGTGTATTGTAGATGGTGGGAACAAACCCACAAACTTAGCCTTGGTAACGTCAGTTACTGAAGACCAAAACATCGTGCCGACAAGGTGCCCACACTCACACACTCAACCCCGAAACAACTAGATAGGTGGTTAGTGAATAGTGCTGATGTGCCTGTAGATCTAGTTCTCTACGATAACCACGTCTCTCTAGATTATAGCACAAAGGCGTGTTGCATTATATCCTGTGTACTGGTGAATGTTTTTTCTGTGACTATCCAATACAGTGAATTGTTAACACATCACATCACAGCAGTGTAAGTGAACACAGTTCTGTGAAGCCATTCATGTCATGTTAACTGTGTCAAGAAAAGGCGTAAGTACATCTGAGAGCTGCTGGCTACATAGGGGGAGTATACTGCATATGTAACTGTAATAACCAATACAGTTATGAAGACTCAACAGTGTGAGCAGGATACGGGATACACATGGTCCCCATCAGTCTTCTGCTCACACATTTTTTTCTCTCTCTCTCATGGATGGCGACAGTGATTCAGAAGAGTATGAAGATTCGGACAGCGAGAGTGAGGACCCCTTCACCTCCCATCAGGCACGTAGACAGACGGCCACGGGGTCTCAGCGAGGGGCCATGCCCCCCTTCTATAATTACCCGGGGGCCGGCTGGACACCCCCCTTTTCTAGCGCGCCACCCCTCCCGTGAGTAACACAGACACTCAGACACACAGACAGACAGACAGAATGGCCCCAGATGTTGCAGGAGGAGGAAGTTGCCCTTAGACACTGTGGCATCAGCATCAGGCTTGTATTTCTGTGATGATTAGCTGATCCTAGAGCTGTACCTAAGGGCAATTTCTATAAAGATGCCCCCCAGATCAGGGATTTTACCTAGGTCCAGTATGCAGTATGCCAACACACAGTGTGCATAAACAAAACACAGAGAGACTGACAGAGCACTTCTGCTTGTCCGATGATGTTAGTGATCATGCACCAGTACAAAGCAGACACACAGTTGTTGAGGTAAACACATATTCCCCCTCACAACACACATTTTTATTAGCATTGATGACAAACACGACAGATGACAGCACACCCAGCCTTAGAAAGAGACTAGGTAGTTGGAGTGCAGTGTAGTCAACTAGTCAACACACTTTTGTCCCTATATAGACATGTAGGAATAGTGGAAAACCACAAAGCTGTCAGGTTAAGCACATGCAATGCAGACAGACACACAGACAGGTCTATGTGGACTACAGTGTAGGCAGAGAAACAGACACAACTCCAGAGGTCTGTCTGTCTGTGTGTCTGTCTATTCGTCTGTCGAGCGTTTTAAGACAGGCGATGTAGGCCGTTCGATCACTTCACAGATCTTGGTTGTGTCTCAAATGGCGTCCTATTTCCTACACAGTAGTAGACTACTGCTGTATGGGGGGAGGGCGTCATTGACGAGGCTGCGCTCGTTAAAACTCCGGCGATGTGAGGCTCAGGTTGATATAGGTAACCCCCCCCCCTCGCCCCCATCATTCCCATCTCTCATCCACACTGTGGCGTCCATAGTCTCATGTGATCAAATCTCTCACATTACTTCTATTGGTCTCTCTCTCTCTCTACTCTTTCTCATGCCTTTGTCTTTATCACCTCTGCTTTCACTTTTCACATTTCTTTACCTCTTTTCCCTTTTGCTCTCATTGAACAAGTTTAGTTAGCACTCAAAGACATCTCTCTACCTAATCATACAATATAGAAGACTACCTATTCTAATACCAGCTGATCATCTTGACTGCTCCCATATCTAACATTAACAAAATGATGCAAGGTTTCGGGACTAAAGCTAATAGACTAGGTCCCGAAATGAACACTGAAAATACAGTCAACTCCTCTTAAATGGGATGGCTTGGACTTGCTTTCAAAGCTTTCTGTGGTTTAGCACGCAGATAACCAGATTACTTAGGAAATGGAACTGGTGAGTCACATTCCCAAGTTTCTAAATGCATGTAAAGATCACTGTATACACCCCCGAGAGCCCAAGAGCATCTATCAGGAGTGGACTGTATGACCACCACCAGAGCTCAGAGCACTAACAGCCCAGCTTGAGGCCCAGTAACACTAATGCCACTAGTTGCATTGAGCTCTGTATTTTTCCACACCATATTTCTAATCACTCTTCCTCCCTTTTTCCTCTTACCTCTCCTCGGCTCCCATCACCCTCCGGCCCCCTTCCCTGTCTTTCTCAATGTGTCTCACCCCTTTTTCCCTCTCTTCTTCATCCTCCATTCCTCCCTCTTTCTGTCCTTATCTCTTTCTGTCTCTATACAGGACTCCAAACGTTTCCTCCAATGGCAACCCTGGCTATGAGAGCCTACCCTTGACTGACAGGCAGTCCCCACCCCCCTCTGTGAGTTCCTCTGTTCTCATCGTCATAATCTGCCATTTGTCATTACTGTTAGTGTACACGCTCACTTTAATCGTTAACAAAAAACTAACGTGGTGGTCCAACCTCGCAAGACCCTGTTGGCTGGCCTTTTTCGTTACAACGATTAAAAACTGACTAACATTTGAATTGGAGTTAACAGTTTTTACTGTTGGCACTTAACTCTTTGTAATTAACACAAGCTAACATGCTATCCTTGTGTTATAATCACTACCTGACCATTTTAGGGAACATAGAAGAATTATGCAGCTTGACCAAAAAAAAAAAGTCTCGGTTGGTGTTGTGATAAGGTCTACGTAAAATTCCTAACTTTTCCTTTCCCCGTGAGGTTTCTTTTATGTGAAACAAAATTTAACAAACAAATTCGGCATGATTCATTCATGAATGGTGGTCAGATAGTGAGCAGCAGAACATGCACTTTCAGCTATTCTTGATCTTCGTAACATGGGTGAGTAATTGTATTTTCTTGTCTTCTTTTATCTCAATGTACCTTTGGATCTTCATCAACATCTCCTGTTGATTCACATCATGTTTTCTGGAAGTACAGTACTCTCCCAGCATGCTGACTGGTTACGGGGGTAGTCAATCACACCCCAACCCTGCCCATTCAAGGAACCTGTATTCACGTTGATTATTTTTTGTTAGAAAATGTATAGAAAAAAATGTTTAATTTTCATATGAATGGACACTTTACTGAAATGAAAAAGAACTAATCTAAATAAACTGAATGCTAGATGTGAATTTAAGGTGTGTAACGTCAGTACCATTGAGTATCATGATTAGAAGCACTTAAAAGAAACAGGACTAAATGGACTGTTGAAATAACTCACAGTGAGCGATAACGCTGGGTAAGTAGTGTGGTTATGCAAAGGTATGAACCAAGTTCAGTCAAAATGACGCATTTCTGTTCCCTAGTCTGTCCAAAGTCTGTGTGAACTGTCAACGGTTGTGAGGCAAGCCAAAATGGTATTGACGTTACTACGTTGTAGTTTTATATTCTTAAATGTATCAGTACCACCAATTTATTTTCAAGTTTTTATATAAATATTGTTGTAGAAAAGCACTGGCACGTAGCAACAAGACACATTTTTTTCTGTGAATGGTTATGCAGTTTCCTCACTTGGTATAACTTTTTTTTTTTTTTACTTTTTATAGGTGGCAATTCTGTATTTTCCTCGTATTACCTTCTGATATTATTCTGTATATTTACTGTCTATAATATCTGAATAATCATGAACCTTTGCTCTTAAAAAAAATACTTGAGGGCTATCAAGACCCTATTTTCAAGACTGAATGGAGAATTACAATTACAACTGCCAGTCAGTCCTGAGTGGAGAACTACAAATCCCATGCAATGACAGCAGGTACATAGCAATATGATTCTTGCTACTGGTGCTGCAGTAGCCCTACCGTAACTAGCAATAATAACTATGTATAGCATTGGGTTTCTGAGATCTCTGCAGGATGTTTTGTGTATATATGGTACGGTATGTTGGAGATTTCATTGAATCCCCCTTCCTTTCCAACTGACCTTGTTAACCCTTGAATTGAGTTTGTATGGTATTATCAATGCTCCTTTTGAATGGCATCCTTTTACACTCAAGAGTCTAATATAAATAAAAAATAACTTAAATAACCTTACGCTTAACTGGTCTTTATCGTGTGTCAATACATTGTACTCAACAAACACACAGCATGCTTCACAATAAAATACACCTTTAACACAAGAGATCAAATGTTTAATATAAATAAGTTTCATTATCATGAACCTCTGAGTTAGTTAGTCACTAGTGTTTCCCAGAGACAGCGCTCCTATTCACTTGGATATGCATAGATCAATGGGAGAGAAAGGTGGACAAGATAAAAAAATTAAAGGTTTTAACATAGAGTTAATGCAAACACGTACCAGTCAGTGCCATCATCATACCTGTGTGCCAATATGAACACAGACAATCAGTTCTAACGAGTCCAACTGCAGTGCATAGAAGAGTAGCAACAAAAATGGGAAACAGATGGTGCATTCAGGTGCCCTTTGTAAATTGGAAAACTGGTAGAATTACAACCCGACCAACTTATATAGATAGTGATATAATTTGGGTGCTTGGATCTTAAATGCCAGGACGAATGAGTTCTTATGTGGCAATAATAATGGTATTTTAGTAATCAAAGTGGGCCAGTTGTTGTTGTAGATGTTTCATGCACAATGTTGCAATGCAGTTTTTCCACCACAAAAACGTGAATGTTCAGCCATAGGTCACAACTCAATCATCATCAAACTAGCCCAAATTTACCACTTATATTTGCAACTTTGTGAACTTGCACCTTCCCAGTGTTAAGCAAATGTACCAAGGTTAGGCAGACAATGCAGGTACATGCCACATGGGTCATATCAGAGCAGCAGCTCAACAGCCACCACTGTAACTTACAATCAAAGCAGTTCTTCATTTCAGGAGTAACCCCTCGTCTTTGCTTCTCTTTGGAATTTCCTGTGTGTGTAGATATTTAATGTATTTGCAGTGCATTCCCTGAAGAGTTTTTTTTTGTAAAGAGGTGTCTGTGTCTGAAAATGCCTCTTTTTCCAAGAGCAGTTTTCCCATGCTATTTTAAAAAGGTATGTCCTGCCCCAAGGTATCACTTCATGGGGTTGTCAGAGTTCAGCCAGGACCCGTCCTCCTCCACCTCCCGTAGGACAACCAGAAGCATCTCTGCCACATCCTGAGACAGCTGATCACTAAGAAATGTACTGAAGGCCAGTGAGAAAGCAAGGATGACAGATGAGGTAAGGGTAGGAGAGACATAAGCAAAAACAGACAGCAGATTACTAGAGTGCAGTGTACTAACACTGGCAAACAAACAGACAGTGAGGTAAGCCCCATGTGACCACTCATATGGGATGACTCACTCAATGACAGAGTTCAAGCAGGACCATACAGCACACCAAAGCCTGCTCTAGTCCTAATTCAGAATGGCCCCAAAAACAAGTTACATCTCTCTTCTAGAGGGACCTTGTAACATTTTTGCATCAATGAGAAAAGGAAATGCTCCTTCACACATCTAGACAATTCTTACCATAGTTCTGCTTCTCCTCCAATGCAGACAGGACTCTTCAGTTTTGAATCCAGGTTGTAGTACTGTCCATTAACTTGCCGCACTGCAAGCCAGTGCCGCCGTCTGAGTGGGAGGGACACTATGCCAAGCGACACGCGTGATGGAACATTAAGTATGAAACCCTGGACTTTTGACATGCAAAGGCTTTGTACTGTTCTGTTAATAAGAGAGAGAGAAAGGGGGTGTTAACGCCAAAGGATGCACAATATTGTTTCTGTTTAAGAAAAGGTTTACATTGAGGCTTGAAAGTTTCTAAAAGTACACGTGTGTGGGCCTCATGATGAAGAGTGTGTTTCACCCACCTGCGTTTGTCCCACCATACTGCAGCCAGTTCTCTGCTCTGTAATGCTGCCATGATGACGTTGACATCATAGTTTCCAGTGCCTAACACTGAGCGATGTGGGTTCACGACACATTGTGGAGAGAGACTGTAAAGGAGAGGAGAAGCATGGGTAGCCATAGCAATAAAACTTTTATCAGTAGCAGAGTGCTAACCAGGGTCCCAAGCTGAGGGAGGGCCCCTAACATGTCTGGACTAACATGCCTTTTGTCATCCTCAAGTGTATATTTCTAAATACTTAAATTTCACACTGCTCTGGTTTTAAAACTGTTTACAAAGAAACTCTTGTGTTATCTGAGACAAACTGGAACAAGCAGGAATGAAATTTGACTAGGTCCTTGACATATTTTAAACAGGGGATTTCTCATGAAAGTTTGAAAATGACAGCGTTATCAGGGTACTGCCCAAAACCAAGAACTTAAATGAGTTGTGTGCCCAATTGATCAGTAAATGAATGTGTGGAGGTGTTTGAGTTGTGGAGGGTAGATGGGACATAGAGGTTTATCATAGATGGAATAATGATGGAGAGGGGCCCAGAGTTTCTAGTTTCACCCCTGGCAGAGTGCCTTGGCTGTTTTCGCTTTAAAGCTATTTCAAAGCGTCGTTGCTGTACTTGAAACCCGTCAGGGTGTGTAAACATAAACATGAAAACACAATTAAGTTCTCTGAAGCTTTTTAGTGCAACAGATTGCGGAATCGTCTTCCTATGTATCAACTTAAATTCAAAACTTGTGTGTGCTTGTCAGTGATGCAAAACACTCCACTTTTTTCTCACTCTCCGTACACAGGGACACAAAAAAGTATTCCACCCACACACACCGATGCCTTGGAAATGTGAGCCTACCGTTTACAGATGTCGTCGGCAGTCTCCTTGGTGAACACCCGCTCCTGGAGCACGTTGTTCAGTGCATGAATCGCGCACAGCTCCAATCTTTGCTTCTCGTGGAAGACCTCTCCTTCGCTCATACTAATGCTAAAAGACACAATCACACAGAAGTGAAAGAATAAAAATATCTGTAGCTGTTTGGCTGCAAAGAAAAACTATGCAACACACAGCACACACTGATTTGAAAGTCGTTAGCCATTTGCTTACCGTTGTGGAAGCTAACTGTGACAGCCCAACGAATACAGTGTTATTGGTGACAGTTATCTTTCACAGTTCCAAATACGGCGGCAAACAAAGTGCAAAATTACCTGATAGCAGCAAACTGAAGCTACTGAACATAAACCTGCTGACATATGCGATTCCCTGTTAAAAAAGACGCTGGAGTGTGACAGCTAGATCGAGAAACCGGAAGCAGAGCTGTTGTTGTTGTTGCTCATTTGTCACGCCCATTCCACGGCCATGGCAACAGTACTGGAAAATGCGTTGCTTTAATTCCTTATGATTTTATTATACTAATTTAACAAACGATTAATGGACAACTTATTTGTTTGTTTACGCATATTGCACACTAACAGTCTCAACCAGGCTCTGGGAGGTCCCGTAAATGTGGACATTGTGTTGAAGCGCCCTCTAGTGGTGAGCGTGGAATCAGTACAGCAACAACATTATTATATTATTATTAAACTACATTAGGTAGGGTAGGTAGGTTCACTCATTTACATTACATAAAAACAATTAAAACATTCATGCTGTAGGCTTGAAAATCCACTCAACAGTCGAGCAACTACTTCGTACTCCATCAAATTGAAGCCCTCTCTGCCCTTTCTATTGATAATAGTTATCAAATACACAGCTAGGATTACACGCTATTCAAAGCAGAAATCGTAGAACCAACACATCTGTCTGAGTGTATTTAATTAAATTATACAAATGTTCAAATGCCTGTATGTAACAAATATCAAGTATGTTTTATAATGTCATATTGGATGCAGCCATCAACCTGTACTCATTCATTCTGAAATGTTGATCACATAGTGAAATTACATAGATTTGACTGAACGGCTAAAGGTTATTGGCTTGTCATACACATATGATGTGAAACAATCTGTGTAATGCAATCTGAGATGGAGCACAGAGCAGTGAATGGGTGGTGTGTTTGATTTTCAGCAATCTGGGTTGGTGTTTTAGTCTTAATGGTTAAGAAGCGGGTGTTTCTCTAAACTAGTTTGTTGTGTTGGGCAGTAGACTGAGATTTCCTGCAGCATGAGTAATCTAGGATAGGATATTGTATATAATGTGAATGAGAGCGATTGAATAGGATTATTCCGTTAATCTCAGAAATATTGGCTGTTAAATTGGCCTACCCAGACCATATCAATGGGCATCTTTGGCACATTTTTTTTTTTTTATCAGTTAATGAGATACACCCAGATAGATGGGATGACAGAACAGAGGAACCTTTAGTTTGTGTAGGGTGGGTGTGAGTTTTTCAAACGCACCTATGGCTGGGTAGAATCAGTGATATTTTCGATTTTGTGTGGCTGATAGAGCTGCCAGCTACAACGCAACAAAGAATGCTGAATAGTGATTGGTTAAATTCTCCTCGCGTATCACGTTACTAAGATGCCCATTGGTGCAGGAGAGCAGGTTAAATTGAGGATCGTATTTTTGTTCCTGTGTCAATGAAAAGAAGAAAAGAGCAGTTGCTAACCGTAGTTAAGTTTTCGCCAAAGAGAGTTTAAAAAGCGTTTGCGTAAAATTCAGTATATAATTGACGCCAGACAGACATCCACTCGACTAGGCTAAATATCTTTCGAAGACATGGTAAGTCGAATAGCTCAGCTTATTGCTAATGCCACTAGCTGTTAGCTTTATCTGATGTTAGCTGTGGCCAGCCGTCGATTTCTTGCTTATTCGGGTTATGTCTATTTGCTGGAATCGCTGGCGTTAGTTTAAGATTCGCTAGCTACAGCTTATTCAATAAACAGAAAATCGTTTTTAAAAATAAATTGCCAACCCAAAATACTGAATCATAGAAACGTTATTTGTCTTGTTTTAATCCACCCAGCAGCGTTACCTAATTTCAGCTAACCTTGCTAATGAAAACGCTAACGTTAACGTTACCTAGTGCTAACGTTAACTCAAGCTGGTTGAATGTTAACCAACTTAGCGTAACCATATGTTAGCTAGCTTTCGTTAACTTGATAACGGCATATGACATGTAGTCGTAACGTAACCTACGTCATTAGAACTTGCTGAAACTTAACTTCATGACAGTATTGTTTTCCCACTCTTGGTGTAACGTTAACGTAACACCCGCTGGCTCAAAGGGGAAAACATAGAAATTCACCCAAAGATACATTAGGTTTGCCATTCCTAGGATTTTAGAGGGTTATCAATATTATGAACACAAACAACTCTCGCCAAAACGTAGAAACCAAAGACCGTATGCTAATGACATCAAGAGAATAGAGTCGCTCTTTTGACAATTAAGTGAAGACTGGCTTTGTGGAATCAGAGGTATGTCGATTGGAATAGATCGATCGATCGATCGATAGATAGATCCTGATTGTCCCCGAGGGGAAATTGCAGTTATGCAGCAGAACAAAGCAAGAGAGAGGCACACATCACTATACAATAAACAAGTTTAAGGATACAGGTTGTATAAGAAATATACAAAAATTGCACAAAAAAAGTTTCAGTCGAGATTTATTTTATCATTGATTTCACGGCAATAAACCAAAATGTGTGCATATCCGATTTTTAAAAAGACACCCTGAGTCATATTACATTTATCAGTTGGCTTATAATAGGATTTGATCTAACTATCCCATGTCCTCAAAGGTGAACTCCCATTGATTCACTCGTTGATCAGTAAAGCAGCTCCAGGTTTTCTGTCTTGACAGCATTATCAAAATTCCCTTTGCTTTCTTGTTCCTGGGGTTTTAGACGTCTTCACAATCGTAGTATTAACTAGCCCTGATACAGGACCCTGTGAGAATCTCTCATGGTATGAGTTTTTACCTCTCCCAAAGGGTCCTGTCCTGCTCCTTTTGACTTTTTCCCCCAACGAAAGTCTGCAAGCTCCATAATGAAAAAATTGTTGAATTTCACTTACCCAAACAAATGTCCGTAATCCTTCACTTGTCTACTTTCACCACGGTGGCACGCACTACATCTATGCACAAATAAAGTTTTAGACTTTGTTAAAGATGGGTGTACCCCAAATTCCCAGTCATTAAAGTTTTACATTACATTTTACATTTACAGTCAAAGATGGCTGACAGACTGCCTGAATTCTTTGTTGGTACTCTGCTTACGAGCAAAACGCACCGGTGGTTGAAAGTTACCGTTCTTTACAGTTTTTGATATCAGTATTCTGATGCAGTTTGAATAAATATATGATGATGTATCAATCTATGCTTATTTGGAAAAGCCTTTTCTTGAAGTCCTTGGGCTGGTGAGTCATAAAACAGACATATTTTAAATTGACTGTCGATGGGTTAATTATGGACAATTGTGCACCTAGGCTATTAGAGAAGCAATTGCAGTCTACCTTTTGTCCACCGGTGGCAGCAGTGTGCGTATTGCTTGGAAGAAGAGTACCGACAAAGAATTCGAGGCGTCTGTCAGCCATCTTTAATTTTATTACATTTATACTTTGTTAAAGACAGGTATACCCCTGTCTTTATTTGTTCATAGGAGATGTAGCGTGTGCCACCGCTGTGAAAGTAGACATGTGTTTTTAACAGTAGTGGTCAGTACATATGCACAACCTGAGTTGGCTAAAAACTGTTTCTGTATCTCCCTGCAGAACTCCAATGTGGAGAATTTGCCCCCTCAGGTCCTTCGCTTGGTATACAAAGAAGTTTCAGCTTTAGCAGCAGACCCCCCTGAGGGCATCAAGATTTATCCCAGTGATGAGGATATCACTGAACTGCACACAGCCATTGAAGGACCAGGTAAGGGGTTGTAACATAAGTCATGCCAGGCTGATATTAGCCATGATAAGATCATTTTATTAAACAGGCTAAAGAGTTTTTTTGTTTTTTTTTAAATAAAAAAAAAAAAAAATCAGCTGAATAATGAAGAGATTGATTAGGACAAGCTATATTACGTGTATTGTTTTAATTACTTGTTAAGGGGTTTATATGCTTTTTACAGCATCGTATTGCTCATCTCAATGAGCAATGCTTTTTTTAATGTCTTTTCCTCCATCCACGAGGCCATTTTATTTGCGTATTCTACTGACTCACTGGCTAGAGCAATGTCTTTTACTCTGGTAACTCAATCACTTGATATTGAAAGGTCAGTACAACATGTATTTTGGTAAACTATTGGATTTTGGGTAGTCCATCTAGGGCCTAAATGTCACTAGTTGCTGCAATACTTCAAATACAATACTTAAAAGGTCTGTGGGCTTTTATCCATTCAGCTTTTGTGCATCTATTCTGTCTCAACAAGTTATTTTTATAGTGTGTCATTCAGTTTTATAATTATATATGACCTCTTAGCCTTTAGAATGCCCGTATTGGATTGAGAGCTAACTTTAGCTAGCTAACTTCCAGTTCCAGCGCTTATGGGTTGCTCTGTATTGCCCACACAAATACAACTTTCAATTCAACAAGCTGCATCCAGGTCATACTAAGTTGTTATCTCAGCTGACCACTGCATATCCAATAAAAAAGCTTTCTGACTAGTTGTCGGCTTGGCGATTGTTTGGTTTATGAGTCAACGCACCAACCCCTTATTTTCAACCTGAGGTAATAATGGCTCTCATCTGTCACCCTCTTGCCTACCCTTGGCCTCAACTGTGACAGCTATCTGCTCAACTATGTCTAGGTAGTTGTTTGTTACCTATCCAAGTTTAGATGTTAAGAGCTGCCAACTCTTTAGACAGTGCAACAAGATTGCTTGTCTCCTGAAAGATGTACATGGTATGGATTAAAAATGCTTTCTGGAAAGATAAAGGCTTGGATTATACATCTAAATGTTTTTGGATGCAATTGGAATAACAGTGGGCTATTAAAGTCTTGAATTTGCCATGGGTGTTATTTGATGCTAGCTGCTAAAGACTTAATGAAACAATCATGGCATTAGCCTGCATCAAGAAAACTGTCTTCAAACATATGTGTTTGTAGGGTTTGATCTAAGTCATGCCAGTCATTCCCTTAAATAAACAATGTTCCTCTGGAATTGGGTCGGTTCATCCATGGGCAACCAAAACTTCCCTACAATTGACACAGAACATTTCCTTTTAGGTGTGTACAAAATGTTAGACCTTTGGTACCGACTTGTATTTGCAGATAAATTAATATAGCACTTGAAAAATCCCTTTTTATTGTTGCCCTTCTCACAGCCACTTGTTATCAGTGTCGTTACATTCAGCTTTACTTGTAATTGGCAAAGCAACAATGTACTGTACATGTACGTGTGTAGTTATTGGTTACATTCCAGACACATAACCCACTCAAACCACACAGCCAACGATGGCCACACTATCTTGTTACTATGAGCTTGCTCCTTCAGATGTTGTTCACATTGGCCAGACATTGCATAGCCAGATACTTCCACATTTCATTTTGCTTAATTTTATCCCAACCTCCTCCACTGTATGTGATGACGCAGCCACTCCAGGTAGTACCCTTGTGGTGGGAGACCCTTCTCTAACAGCCGGTTTTTATAGGGGAAAATGTGTTTTAAGTGCTTTCATTTACTGAAAGTAGGCTGTTGAAGAAAAGTATTGTTTGGTATTGAATTCAAGGTACCAATGCTTTTATCAACTATTACTACAATGTATCAACTATTGTAGATAATTCCTTTATTCAATAATTACAAGTGGAAATGCAGTATATTTCACCACTTAACATTCATTGATTTCAACTAGTGAAAAGTAGTCAGGTGCCAATTTGACCCCTTCCATAATCACCCTGGCTCAAACCCTGTGTTTGTATACCAAGTCTATTTTGTGTGTTGGCTGTTTTTGTTTTTGTCAAATCAGATCAAAAAATATAATATAGTGTGTCCTCGCCTCCTTTCAGCTCTTTTGGATGACCATCTTGTTTTGCATTCTGAGCAGACGTAATGATAGTTTTGACTATGTTCTACAGGCTAAAGTAATTGGCCAATCTATGACCCTGTTTTTCTTTATGGAACAACATTGTCTTAAGCAGGACACATTGTTGATGTGATACATTTTTTATGCTTTGACAGAGGGAACTCCATTTGCTGGTGGCATTTTCCGAATGCGACTGGTCCTCGGGAAGGACTTCCCTGCTGTTCCACCCAAGGGGTATTTCCTGACCAAGATTTTTCACCCCAACGTAGGCCACAAAGGAGAGATCTGTGTCAATGTGTTGAAGAGAGACTGGAAGGCAGAACTCGGCCTCAGACACGTCTTACTTGTAAGGAAGTCAATGGCCTTTTGTCGTTTTGATTTTCGAATATAATGCTTCCACCTTTTTAACTTCTGTCTTCTGTATTTCCCCACAGACAATCAAGTGTCTTCTCATTCATCCGAATCCTGAGTCAGCTTTGAATGAAGAGGCCGGGCGCTTGCTACTGGAGGACTATGCAGAGTATGCCTCCCGTGCTCGTCTGCTCACAGAAATCCATGCTATGGGAGGACCTGGTGGGACCTCTGGGGCACCTCAGGACCCTAACGATGGCCCACAACCTAAGAAGCATGCAGGTGACCCTACTAAGAGAGCGGCAGCAGCAACTGTGGCAGCAGCTCTGGGTAACGGAGCTAATGGAGCCAGTACCACCACCACCACCAGCAATAGCAGCAGCAGTAGTAGCACTAGTAATGTAGTAGGGAAAAAGAAAGCAGATAAAAAGCGTGCATTGAGGCGACTCTAATACCTTAGCTAAATTCTGTGTGTGCGTGAGTGTGTGTGTGTGTAAATATAAATATTGAAGTGTGCAGACAGTGTTTTTGTTCTTTATTTTTTTCTGACTCTTTCTACCACCACCCCAGACTGTCCATTTTGTACTCATTATGTCTTACCCTTGTTTGCCACCAGTTTGGCTATACCTGTTGGCACTACAGGCTTGTTAACGATTTCCATAAAGACATGTTTTTTTAAAAAGAAGAAAAAATATTCTTCACTGCACAAATGATAAAACCACCAATTGTATCTGATGTTTTTTCCATAAACCTATTCTGAATTAATTATACCTGGTTATTGGCTTTACTATGTTAAACACGGCATCTGTCTCTCTGTTAATGAGACAGAACTACTGTTGTCTCAGTTAAGATGAAAGCTTCATGTCTCTCGATATCTCTAATCTTCAACATGGCTTATGCTTCTGAGACGGTACTGTGTACTGCTCAGCCAGGCTCACGGGGGAATCTGAGCTTAAACCCGGATGTTGTCACCTCTGTGTGGGTTTAAGTTGCTTCAATCAAAATCAGGTTTTCACATTGAGCAGCAAGGTAATAATGTTGGGTGTTGTTAAACGATTATGCAACTGGAAGGGTATATTGGAGTGTAATGAAAAAATGTTTGTCACACAAAGTGGTAACATCTTTTTAAGTTGTATTTTTCCATACACAATTTAACTGAATGAAGGTAAAGGTATGGAAAGTGTTCACGGTGGAGTATAGAATGTCAGTGTTTCTTAAATGAACCCCTACCCTTTTTTTAAGTTTTTCATTTTTCTAAAATTGTTTCATTGTCCAGTATTTTCAAAAGTGTTTTTTAATTGACATATGTCTATATTCAGCTGTCTTTGTGTGTGTCTGAAGATCTAGATCAATGGCTGTAAGGGAACAGGGTAGGTTGCAAGAGTGTGCATACTTTATAAAGAATGATTCATTAGTTATCATTAAGCATAATGTGACAAGCTTAAAGGGTAAGTCCGGTATTTTTAAACCTGGGCCCTATTTGTACATATTTTGGGGTCTAAATGACTAATCAGTACAAAACATTTTGGAATCGGTCCAGTAGATCTCAGTCACGAAACTGGTTGCAGCGGCTGCAACATAACCTTTGTTTAACCTCTTCCTGCAACAACTCACTTCGCGCGAGTGAGACTTCTGTTTCTGGTTGAACAAAGGTCTATCTCTGTAGCGATCCTTTCCGTAATGTTGTCAGACACTTCGAATAACAATCTGAGCCTATCAGTGGCAAAATGAAGCACTTTTAGTAGACCTACTTTGATCTTGCGGATTACGTTGCAGCCATTGCAGCCCGTTTCGCGACTGCTGGCTGAGGCGATCTACTGGAGCAATTGCAAAACGTTTTGTCCTGATTAGTCATTTAGACCCCAACATATCTACAAATAGGGCCCAGGTTTAAAAATACCGGAATGACCCTTTAAACTAGCCCTGCTTCCCTCCAAAGCAGTATGTGCTCTCCAAATGCCCAGTTCTCCTATCAGCCTTGTGGGTGCCAGAAGATATCTCATTAGGAAGACTGCCACATATTTGATAGAAATGATGTCCCCACCAATTGCACTGTGGCAGGGTTTCTCGGGCAGGTTTTCTCTCAGTTCTAAATGCATGTGGGGCCTACATTTCCCAAGGAAACACTCAAGCGCTGTCTTAGTTGGGTGGAAAAGGTGCCTCTGAAACCCATGTCGTTGTGCAGGCTGTTGGGTATTTTGTGTCCATTTTAAATTATTTAAATTAATAAAAAATGAAGTATCTGAAGAGCAAGACAAAATGGGTTGTATTTTATCCTTTTTATGATAGTGCTTGACATGCGTGTGCAGTTTCAGGAGATAAATATTAAGGCGTGCTATGGCAATTGTCTGACTATTTCATTTCTACTGTTGCATTGATTGCACAAAGCAGCAATGGTAGCCTATGTGAAATGGTTAAAGCTTTCACTGTTCATTTTGATGTAGCACTTCATTTTGTTTATAGTGGACTCCTGTTCTGCAGTGATGGAATAAGAATACCAGTGTAATAATTGCACACACATTTGCAGACCACTGTAAAGTGCGCCCACTAGAACGTCGTCGGACTATCTAATGAATGGCTCCGCTGGCCTCTTTGCTGCAGACACAGCAGCCCACCCACCTGTGTAGAAATAGCAGCCTGCCATGCAGGTAATTATCGGGCCCTTAGACACCTGGGGTACAGAGAACCCTGACACCTTCACAAAAACCCCTTTTGGAAATGCCTACCACTCCATCATTTCCTCTGGAATTAATGGTTAATTTTGCAAAATGGGACGAAACACTCTTTCTCTATTCTGGCAATGTGCTTGTGTTATAATGATGTTAGGTTAATGCTAGATTGATGGCAGTGAGGTATTAATAAGATGCCAAGCATGCAGACATTAAATAGCAGGGTGTTGGGTTGAGTGATGAAAGATGACAGACTGGGGTGGTGGACTACACTGCTAAGCCTTCTTGAAGTGTCGTAGGCCTAACTCAACGAAACAGGTGAAGGAAGATGTCCACTTGATAACGCCAATAACATGCCACATAGTGCTGTTGGCTAGAGAAGGTATCTAAGGAGTGACGCTGTACATTTATGACTGAACTGATGTCTGCTATGGTGTTCATTTGGTGGGTTTTGTATCATATAACATCTGAGTTAGTCTGTGAGTGTTCCTCCTGCAGTATAGCACAAGTAACATATCCTGTGTATTGATGAATGCGATTGTGACGATTTCCAGAAAACGAAACGGTGCATCTGGCTTCCATCTGTCTCGTGCTGCTGGCCTGAGGTTCACGAGGACAGTTATGTGACAGGGGCATGGAGCCAAAGACGAACCAACTTCATCTTACGATTCTAACATACTCTATCTCCCTCTGCACTTATATGTTTGTAGATTCGCAAGTGTCCCTTCATAGAACTGCATGTCGACTACGGCTGAATCTAAACTTAATAAATGTACTGAATAGCAAATGTAGGTCTAATTGACAGCTTCGTTCACGCTCCAGTGTTAAGGCTGTTGCGCCAGTCCTCTCCCCTACCCCGTTTTCATCGCTTTCATAATTGCCACCAACATAATGACACAGTTGCTGTGGCAACCCTCTCTCTCGCTCTCTCTCTCTCTCTCTCTCTTACACACGCAAACACGCACGCACACACACACAGTTGAGATCTCAGAGGCTGTCTGCCGAACTTACTGGGTGCCTTGATTTTTTTGCATTTCGTGTCCAAAGTTTTTTGCGTTTTTTTGCCTCTAGCCGTGCATCTGTCACATTTCAGAACACAGTAGCCCAAGACCAGGTGGACATTGTTTTCATAACAAACTAAGATTGACTGTATATTGTAATTAAGGTCAACAATGAAAGGGTATAAGGATGAACGCCACCAGTCTAATGGGCCTAATGACCATCGGCGCCGAAAAGCGCGGAATTAAGAGTCTCATCAACACCAGTCTGAGCGACCAATCAGAGAGCGCTTTCCTTGGCGGACCTTCGTGAGGCCAGTCGCAGTTAGGCGGTGTAGCCTATCTAGCTTGGAAATTATGAAGGGATCCAGCGACAATCGATTTCAGATGGATAAAAGTTAAATCGGAGAAATTTTGCTTACACGCTTGAGATTGTGTCATTTCTACGCTATTTTACTGAATTAGTGCGTGGTTGCAGCAGATAACTTGATGTGCTGTGCATGATGTACCGACGTAGTTTAATTGCTTAGTCAAAAGTAGGGAAATCGCAGAATATTTCGTTAGTCACTGACGAATTTCGCGCCTGTTGGCTTTTTGTTTTTCTGTGATAAACGAATATGACGGAACAGCAATAGCCTTATGGAGAACCAACATGTACAAATTAGATCTACAGCACACGGGCATTTAAAACAGATCCGAAGCATCAGCAACACTTTCAGCTGCCCTTATCAGCCTAAGATACAGTAACAGGCTGTCATCTGAAAAGCATTGAGAGACAGTGCGCAGGCTCTTCCAGCACTGTTCTCCAGCATCAAACCCCAGAGCAACGCACAGGTAAGACACGACATTATGCACCTTTTTTAATACAGCACCATTAACGGAATTACAGGCAAAATAGTTGTGTTCATCCATTTTATCTTTCTGTGATTATAAAAACGAGTTTCGCATCTGTTTAAATGCATCAAAAGGCTGCAGGCTGTCAAACAAAACATTTGGATGAAAGCTGCGCCACAGAAACTACACATAGCCTACATGCTGGGCAGACGTGCTATCCATCAGTTAAATACTTTAATCAACAACTCGTAGCACATGGAAACATTATAAATACATTGATAACAAGACAATTGACAACACACACCCCGACACAGCCAGCCGGACTATACACACACCGGCGCGGATACACCCACGCACTCTTAGCCCACCGATACATGCAAGTCATGTCCGTAACCCGCATGCTTGTTCATTGCAAACTACAACTTATTAACCTAATGAAGGATAGACTGCAGCATAGACAACAGGATTCAGGGTCCAATCACTCTGAGGATGCATAGTCATTGCGCAGCATGTATTGACTGACAACAATAAAGCCCTCAATTTAAACGACAGCAATCTGTGGCCCACGGCTTTCATTGTAATTGAAATTCAGTTGAGTCAATATGAATGTAATTCATGATTTTTCTTATTCGTTGATATCACAATGCATTCGGCAGTGTTTCTAAAGAAAAGAGGCCATTTTGTTTGATTTCGATCAAACACCTGTTGAAATTGTTGCATGTCCGACAGTCTGCACAGCTTGTCACAATCCAGCAACGAGAGTAAGCAATCTGTTTGATTGATTTACTTGGATACAATAGGATTGGCATTCTCATAGAAAGCCAGGACTCTGTGATAATGATTTGAGCATGTCCTCCCTCCAGTGGCCATGTAACTCATGGATGCATCTTCACAATGCTGAATGGTGTGCCCTTCACCCTTTGGTTCCCATTCTCTCTCTCTCCTCTTTCTTTCTTTACCTTTAGCAGAACACAGTGCTTAGTATGTGTGATAGGCACTGGCCCCTGCCCCCACTCCGAGCTGCATTGCTTCAGCAGCACTGTATAGATAACTACAGGAAAACATTATTTGCTTTTGTACATTGACTCAAAATGATTTGGCTGAAAAAAATGAAAAGATGTATTATTAGACTGCAAGCTTTTGGCTGGCTGCTGGAGGACTAGCCCACCATATTATGAATGAATATCTTGGATAAGACCCATAAGATTTGTTGTGTAGTTTGACTTTGACACCTTGTGCATCATTACAATGGTGTAGTTTAGTGATTTGGATTTCAGGTCTGGAGAAGCTGGTTATAATATCCTCATGAAATGAATGGTGCCAGAGCAGAAATGCAGAAATGCAGAAATGCAGAAATGCAGAAATGCAGAAATGCGGTAATGCGAGTGTACAGTGCTTGCACATGACTGCAAGGCATCATAGTGCCATCTTGTTGAGCAAGAAACGGGGAGATATGACTTTGAAATCGGGTTCGGCTAATGGGTATAGATTGAATTCTACCTCCTTTTCTTTCACTGCCTCTTTCACGCACACACAGACAGAGCTGCAGTGCTATTCTGAGAGAGTTAGCTGCCTCAACCCACGCACAGAATCTGAGAAAGAGAGAAAGGCAGAACGAGGGAGAAAGAGGAGAGAGCAAGAGGAATAAAGGAGCAAGGCAGAGACCGACTACAGAGAGGTTTAGAATGTCTACTATAGTCACACGCGCACGCACACGCACACACACACACACACACACACACACACAGCTTCTTTAAAATTGTACATTTTGCTCCTTCAACTATTTCAACTGCAGCTGATTTCCAGTCTTGTGTGTTGCTGATAGTGTTCTCCTATCATGTCCTCTTGTCTGTGGCATGTATATGTGGCTCTGTTTGGTGGTGATGTTTGTGTGCTGTGCTATGTTGTATTGGTAAGTGCTAGGAGAAATGTACTTGATTCTGTGCCACCCACACACCGCCCTCCCACTCATGGTCGTCTCTGCATCTATACCTCTGGCTCTTCCCGCTCGCCACGATCTCTTTGCTCATTTAAATCCCTACCCTGCATTTATCCTTCTGCTCTCTCTCACTCTCTCTTTCCATCATCAGCTTTTCAGGAGGTTGTGCTCCTGCAAAGGAACAGGCGCATGCACGCACACGCGCGCACACACACACACACGCACACACAGCGAGAGAGAGCCAGATTGTGTTATGAGCACATGTGTACAAAAATTGTGCAGATGTTCAAGCGAGTATGAATACGTGTGTGTGCCAGAGAGAAGGGCAGCCTGAAGACCTTCTTTCTAATTAAGTGTGTTATTTGTGTTCCAGTGGATACCGTCACTCAGCCAGCATACGGCCGGTTTTGATCGTCGCCATGTAAACCTGAAGACAATCCTGGAATCAAGCAGAATGTTTGTAGACAACAGACGAATTCTCCCGAAGAGTTTTTTGGGACATTAGTCAGCGTGTGAACTGCTGATTTGTATCTTTCATTTTTCCTCCACTGAACTTCTCTCCGAAGGTTAGACGAACATGTAACTGAAACAAGTGGAGTCCTCAGTGATTTCAACATTCTGTCTCCCCCATCTGTGCCTACATTGTCTGCAACAGATAGGGACGTTTTGATAATTACATATAATTACAATTTCTGTGGGAGACAGATCTGCCTCTGTCTATTATTGCCAACACCTCCAACACAATAACTTCACACATTTACATATTTCTCAACAAAAGTGATATTCTTTGAACCTCAGCGACGAATCAGGAATAATTTCACTTAGAGAGAAATGTCACATGTAAAAGCAATGTGCCATTCAATTCTCATTTAATTAGAGTGATACGCAGTTGAATGAGCTTTTGTGCCTAAAGCTAAATACAGAACATTTCAAGTTCATGCAGATCTCAAATAATACATTTTCCTCATTTTGCAACGTATTTCATAGGCCAGGATTTGTTTAACTGTTTTATGCTTACTCCTAATTAGTCGTTACAGTTTTCTAGCACTTAATGTGGGGCGCCCTTATTATCGCCCTTCATCCCTATCACAGTAACAGTACCGATGCATATTAGCTTATACAATATAAAACATTCAGATAAAGTAAATGGTGTATGCATAGAGTGATTAGTGCCTAGAGCCATTTAACATGGAGATAATTCCCTGCTCCAGACAAACTCGGCACCGCTGACAAGACGACTTTTAGAACGAGTCCTTACTTTCATCACCGGTGCAGCCTATTAATGCTATTTGATTGTTTACAATGCCTCAAAGCACAAAACATACTAATAGAATTATAAATTGCATCCATTTTTCCAGGAGAGAACTGCCTACAGGTTAATTAAGTGCCAACTCTGAATGTATGTAGTGCCAGATTGAAATAGTCAACTAGGAACAAACAAGAAGGAGAAAACTGTATATTTGACAGAACACCCTTAAATCTGTCAACTCTGGCCACAGACTATTGTTGTACAAGTGCCATAATCAGCACAGAAATGTATAGGATTGCCCTATTCTTTTGAAAATACTTGCCTTGCAGATATTTCTTTGTTCTACAAAGGCAAAACGCAACATGCAATGGTCTAAAAGCATGAAGTCTAGAAGCATGAAGAGTCTAAAAGCATGAAGATCTTTGTGTTCAGTTTGTCCTCTTTACAAAGCTGCATCTCTTTTAACGTTATAGATTTGAGAGGTGTTTTTGCAGGGCAGAAGATGAAGTCATTACCCGAATTATCAAAGTTCTTTTTATAGCAGTAAATTAAATTACCTTTGCAACCAATGGTTGACAACTACAAATTCATTCTGATGGAATTAGTCCTTTTCTTTTTTATTATCCCTCAACATTTCTACTATTGTGCTCACTCATCAACATTATTGGATTAAGCTATTTTTAAATGATCAATATTGAACAGGTTGTACATGCCACTTGAATATTTCACATGCCATTTTAGTGGGTTAAACCAGAAAAGCGGATACAGCATTGTAACTGCATTGACTCAACGACAGAAAATAGAGCTCTTAGTCATGTAAAGATGACGCCCACCACCAATCTCCGAATCCTCGCTGTCTCCCTGCTCTCCCTCCTAACTGCCCCACTTACCACTGTTGTGGAGACCTCTCCCTCTCCCCCTCCCCAGCACACTGACCTCCTGGGGAGGCTGCTCACGGCCCAGCCCAAGACTGCTCCCAGTCCCCCTCTCCTGCTACTTGCTATCCAGGCCAACCTGCGGCCAGCTGCTCTCCAGGGCAGGGCCAAAACTCCTGAGAAACGTCCAGAGACCTCAGAAGGAGTTCTCGAAACACCTCCTAGACCCTTGGCCCAGGTCATGTTCCCCAAGAATGTGACTGCAGCAGATGCCCTTGCACCTCCCTGGGGTGCGGCCCAGGTGGCGCCCCCTCCACAGCGCCTGATGGATGTGGATGTATGTCGGGGTTACTACGATGTGATGGGGCAGTTCGACAGCGCCTTCAACTGCTCCAAGGACACCTTCATCTACTGCTGTGGAACCTGCCACTACCGTTTCTGCTGTCCAGACCGTAGCCGGCAACTGGACCAGGACAGCTGTAAAAACTACGACTCTCCGGACTGGGCCAAGACACCGCCGTCTGCCATGGTTACACCAGAGGAATTCGGACCGGACCCAGACTTTGATCCCCTAAAGCAGCAGAGCCACAACACGGGCTTCGTCATTGGTGGTGTAGTTGTGTTCATGGTGGCTGTAGCTGTGGGGATCAAAGTGGTGTTCAACAAGGTGCAGCAGGAGGCCAACCACAGAGATCTCAATATGCCCAGGTGAGGCTCAGAGAAATCAATCAGTTGTTGTGCTGTATTTCTCTCACTGCTTTATCTGTTCATTCTTGTCATGTATGAATCCTGTAGCAAAAATAGGTTTTCAGGACTCGATAGATGGCCCACATTCGTCATTATGAGTTAAAAATAATGTTAGTAGTCATCAGCTAAACAGTTTTTTAATTAGTTTTGACAAGTATGGCCCAGTATGTCACTGCTCTTGGCAATAAAGATGTGCATTTTGATTTTGTACAGGTTGGACATTTTACTATCTTGGGCAACATTAGATTTGCTAATTCTGCTTGCCCCCCCCATCAACAACTTCACCACCTATATGAATAGATACATTTACATACATGAAGTCTGCAAAACCTTATTTCTCACAGGAAGTGTGCTATAAGGCATAGATATTTTCATGTAATCAAAAAGCTTAGGAGCAGGATGTAGATATATATATAGAAGCTATATATATTACATAACCTACATTTCTGCGATACTGCAGACAGTCGAGTGACAATGTTATAAATTAAGTGGCATTCAAACATTTCTAAGATTCATGGCCTCACAATGTCAAACATAAGATATCTTGCAAACAACACTGCAATGACAAATCTGTTAAAACAAGCTCTAGCCCTAAAACATAAACTCTAAGCAGTGTTTATTGGCACTTCATATCGAACACTGAAAATATACAAGTGTAATCCTGTATTTTCTCTGTTTCTCTGTGTTTATTTTGTCATCAGAGCTCTGGTTGACATGCTGCGTCACCAGTCAAGTCCAGTCCAGCAGGATGAGAGAAACAACAGTGTGGCTCTGGCGGTAGGAGATGGACAGGGGACGATAGGGAGAGCTCCCAAAAACCTCTACGCCCCTGGCCTGCCCAGCAAGGACAACAGATGTGAGGGTCTAGCGCTTGTAGATCATTGTTGACTAGCATAAGGTTAAGCCCAATCAGACTCTGTATCATCCCATCCTGTGTCTGCAGAGACGTATTGTGTTCGTCATGTCTCTGGGTATTTTTCCATCCACCAAAATATCTTTGCAGCCATTCAAGTGATCAAGGAAAAACAAGAAACCTCAATGGGGCCGTGGAACAAAAACTAAATCCATAACCCTGATGAAGACAAAGCTAGTTTGCGATGGTTTGCAGTAATTCCTCTGTACCGGCTTGACGAGTCCTCCGACTGTCTAATATTTGGCATCCACTCAGGAGATTCGAGTAGTTAAATGGGCAGAAATCTGGAGAGAAGCACTATTAAAATGTGTCTGCCTTACATGTTGAGAGTGTGCATGGAGGATCGTGTTAAGGTGAATTGATGGAGACATAAAAGACTATAGTTGCCTTGATCTGCCGTGATGCCTTTATATGTTAAAATGCCATTTAACTGGAGACTACCTAACGTCTATTTTGTGAGCTGATTACCTTATGTTGTTTGACTTGCAGTGGGCAATTTGCAACACAATTTCATCCACTCATCAGGCTCCAGCCCCAAACACACTGCTACTATCGGTAAGGCAGCTGGTGAAAGCCATGCTCCTATGTAAATTACATGTAATCATCACTATGCCTAATTTACTTCATTCAATTTAGTTTCAAGCACCGGAACAGACTTATTCATCTCAACAATAATTATGATTATCACATTGTAGCCTATGTTAGTGTTGGAAACAAGCTAAAATCTATCTGTTCCAGTGAATGTTAGCAGATTTGAGCACTACTGTTACCTCTGTATAATGCAATATATCAAGAGGAGAAAATCTCATCTAACACATATCCTTCTCCCTGTGGTCTCTGCAGAACGCACACCGCGAATGAACAACGCTCAGCTGGCAGCTGGAGGCACCCTTCTCTCCAACAAACACAACAACACCAAATCCCAGCCTGCCTTCCACCATTCCCTCCACAACCTGGCCCAGCTGCCTCCCTCCTATGAGAGTGCTACCAAGCCTGAGCTCAACAGATATTCTTCCCTCAAACGCCTGGGTAAGTACCTTAATTGGAGAAATGAGGAAGAATGTACAACTCTGAACAACTGTCAATGTCCTTGACACAATGCTATTGAGTATTGAGCTACACCATGGTAACACCATGGTATGAAGTGATTATGCACAAATGATATTTACTGCTATGATAAATTCAGAGAAACTTTCTTTGACCTCCAGAGAAAGGTCTTGATGAGTACTCGTCTGGTTACTGCACTACAAAGCGCCGGCCTCACACAGCCCAGCCAGCTCTCCAGTCCTCCCAACATCATCTCCACTGGGGTGGAGACTATACCCTCAGTGGGAGAGGAACCCTTCCTAGGCACGCAATCCGTCCCTGGATCCCACCTGCGGGCATGCCTACGTCACCCACCCCCAACCCTTACCCTCTGGACCCCCCGGAGCCCCAATATAACCCCAACTATGACACTCTCTCCAAGCCCCCAAGGAAAGTTAAGTCCCAAGACCAGCTGCTCAACATGGGTGATGTCCCTGGGAACACAGGAACGCTCTCCCGGCTCTCCAAGAACCAACAGCATCAGTACTACAAAGCCATGGTGGCTTCCAATAAGAACTCAAACACGCAGACCCTCACTCGTAAAACCCAGGATAGACAGGAAAGGCAGGAAAGACAGGAGAGGCAGGAGAGGCAGGAGAGGCAGGAGAGGCAGGAGAGGCAGGAGAGACAGGAGAGACAGGAGAGACAGGATCGGCTGCTCATGTCCCCAGACCATTTGGAGGAGAGGATGGGAGTTG
>CABFOQ010031030.1:0-35906 GCA_900660455.1 Gephyroberyx darwinii
CTAGTAACTAGTAAGAATGTAATTTGAGATATCTAGAATTGCATTTCAGTTCAGTTCAATGGCAAAACATTTTCGTTGGATTTTAATAATCACTTGCTCCGCCATGTTCAACTTCTTCCACTCCAAGACAGTTTTAGCTGCGTAAAAATAGCTGTGTTGTATTAGCATTTGTTGAAAATTCATGAGGTAGACATAGCCTATTTAAAAGTCGACCAATGGCTTCATGGTACTTTCATGATATGACGCCCACATATCCGAAATGGTTTGTTGATATGTCGGACATATCGCAAATGCAATTGTTGACATCTCAAATGGGAAATTACATTTCCACTAGTCACAATCCTTTTTCAACATGTGGAAATTCAATTGTAGATATCTGTACTCATTATTCTTACTAGTGAAAAAGGAATTACTGATATCTACAATTAAATTAAAGATATCTGTAAATCAGTTTTGATTAGTCGAAATGTAATTACTACATGTGAAAATATATTTGTAACATGTCAAAATTGTTTTACAGATATCTTAAATTAACATTTTAACTAGTCAAAATGACATTTTGACATGTCGAAATGTCATTTCCACTAGTGAAAACTAAATCGCTACTAGTCAGCCCTACTGATTAAATGTTAAAATGGCTTGCCATAACTGTGATGTTTCATTGATCCTGTAGGGAAATTCTCTTTTCACTTGCCCCCTTCCACAGTGAGGAGTGCAGGGTCAGCGACAGATCGGCATCCGGTAGGGATTCAGTGTCTTGCTCAACGACACTTCAGCAGGATGAACGCTTGACAACATTAGGGCCTTGAACATGGGTAAGGACAGTCTCCTCCCTCACTACATTGTCAAGGTTTTTTTTTAGTGGCATTATACTATATTAGTTTATACCATTATACCCAAGGCATTACAAATCATGGAAAATACACTGTTTTATAAAACATATAAAAAACAGGTGTAGCATTACACAGGTCACAGACATGTTGGTAAACATTGTAATGTATAAGAATAAAAACAGAACAATATAATAAGGATGTGTAAGAGGCCAAAATGTATTGTTTTGCCTGTGTGCCATGTGTGGTAAAGGGTTACTTTCAATTTCATTTTTCCAGAATGTTGATGTAGTGCCACCCATAGACAGGTCAATATATTACATCTTTAACTTCAGTCCTTTTGAGAGGAGATGGTAGATAGATATCAGAATGAGAATGAGAGAATTAGTAGTAGCACTGTATCTGTTTTTTTTTTTGTTTTTTTTTTTTTTCAATAGATTCAACACAGGTGACTGCATTTGTTATGATGTGTGCAACAGTTGTACCAGAACATAACAACTCAACTGCATTTAATTGATGCAAGGGCTGCGAGGCAGTGGTGTTGGTCTCTGTGTGTATTCTATTTTCAATAGAAGTTTATTTAGCCCCAGGGACAATGTTTGGACAAAAAATAAAAACAGAACCAAATATTTTACAGCTTAATTATTTATCTATTTAATTGTATGATTTGTTTTAACTGTATGATTTGAGAATTCTATACTTTTGTTTATGGATCAAAGACTGGGCCTTTAAACTGTGAAGATGATGGATGAACATCATAATCAGCAGAATTTTGAAAGACAATTTGTCAATACATTTCTTCTTAGGGTAGCACACTCCCAGATTACACTAGCACTTGATGGGAAGGTATCCATCAGGGGTGAGTCTTGGGTTTGAACTTTAGTGGAGCTCATCCCCTTGACCCATGATGTGCTTGTGTGTCGTCGCTAACTACTGGTTTCATGCCATCTTAGGGCAGCTAATTGGCAATCTTAGGCACAACACGAAGCAGAGCGGCTTATCGTTTTATAAAATGGTGACACACCATTGTAATAAAAAGAACAGTTTGTCCTACGAAGCAATTTAGTTCTAGTACCTTTTGATTGGTGATTTTCAGTTAGCACATTAATATTAACAATTTGATTTATGTGGTCACAGGTGTGAGTTTATTGCATATTATTGCTTTGAATGTGCACCAACCAGAACTAAGGGCCCGAGCTATCATCTTTTTAATTGGAAAAATGGCATCAGGCTAATTAGTTATCAGTTCTGCCTTTTAAATATATTTACTTACTTACTATTTCTAGCTACCTCCTTGCCCAGATTACCTCACCAGGGATGCCAGGAGAAGCATGTTCCAAGCTAGTTTATAGTAGGCTGTTTAGCCCAAGAGTAACAATGTCAAACACAATATACCCAAACAAATGTCCACCAGGCAGTACTTTTCTCAAACATACAAACTATATCTTTAAAATAAGTCTGCACTCATTACATAGCATCCATGGATTGATCTGTTCCAGGGGTAATAGTGAGGGCATGCACTGTCAGCCCTCAGCCTGTCTATGGGTTCCACCACATTAGTTTTGCTTGATGGTAGATGTCAGCGAAACCATGGAACAAAATAGTTTGGAATGAATGCTGGCAAGCTGAATTCCTTCTCCATTCACCGACTGCCCTTGTAAATGGATGCTTATTGACATCTGTACTGCGGAGCCCCAAATGACCAAACCTCAACATAACAGATCAATAATACCAATTGTGATGCCCCTACAACTCGTCTACATGAATTAACAACGGGAGACACCAAACTAATTTGGCAGAAAAAAAGCGTATGGGTTCTGAGATGACTCTCATTTCCAGACAATACAGGATGATTCTTTAAGATGTTCCATATGGATTTCCAGTGAGCATTAGTGGTTTTGGCACACTGTTTAATAAGTCACATTACTTCACCCATTCATCTTTGTCATTTCAACGACATTGCCCATCGATCAATAACCATGGAGCAAAGTAGTCAACATGAATAATGTCCTAAATTAGGATCCTTAGCAGTTATTGATTATGAATTTGCCCTTGTCCTTGAACTCACTTACTACACTTAAATCCTTCATATGCAAGGAGCACATTTTTAAACGTGTAGAAACATAGTATAGGTCCAGATCTCCACCATTAATTTTTTTTCTGTATTCCATGTTACAGGTTGCTTGCATGTCTTCATGTACGAAGTGAGACATCCTTAAGCACTGCCCTTTAGTAATAAGGCACGTAAAGCTGCAGTCATTATCTGCATCCTTTACCTTGGTGGTGAATGTGATACAGAGTGCCAAAGAGAAAGGCCTGACAGCTGTGAAAATCAGCCCTGAATATTTTCTAGAAAACCAGCTTTGCAGCAATCATGGCATGAAGCCTTGGCAAGGTCTGGGCCAGAAACATGGAGTCAGAAATAACGTCTCAGTCTCCCCGGGTAAACAAGCCAGCACACATTCATTAAAGCGCTCTTGACTGGGTCTCAAATGTGTATTGACCAGCTGGGGACAAATGGGAACCATTTCCCTCTATGAATTGAACACATTTGTTACAGTTTAGGATTGATTCTTTGTCATGGCAACCATCAGTGTGCAGGCATGAAATAAGAAATTGCATTATCTCAACTGAAATTGATTTCAGAAAAAAATGTTATCTTTTGACAGACTGAATGGCCTTATCAAGCTGTAACCCAGAATACATGAAGGTATGTGTCTGTGCTTCAAAAACTGAGTTAATGTTTACATTGTGCCCCAATGCATTTTAAAGGTTTCTTTTCGTGCATTGCCAGGACCCCCACTGGCCTGCTGGAGGCCCGCTCTCAGCAAAATGTGATTTGGGCCCTCCCATTTGACTCCACCAGTGGTAATCAATCCAGCCAGCAGTTGGTGACCCATTATGAGCTGTTTTGCTGTAGAAATTCTCCATGGGAATGATGTAGTTTTAAGTTACAAATTGGTATAAGCCACCATTGAAAACAACTATTCTTTCAAAAGGTGACGCCACCCACAGTTTGCCATTTTGAAAAATGCAGCATTGCAGCTTGGCTTGGTCTCATTTGTTCACAAAACTTAAACTAAACTATCAAAATCAATGTAAGAAGCCTAGATTGATGTAAAAAGTGCTACACATCAACTTTAAAAGCAAAATACAGTATTAAGACTTGGGCTTATTAAAGGGATCATTTGACATTTAGGATTGTCATTTGATTTTAGTTATTATTCTCTACCAGACATTCATCTCATTATGCTGAAATATTTATACTTTTGATGGTTTCCCCAAAATGGCTTGTTAGCATTTTTAAGAATCCTCATTAAAACCAAAGGGCACAATTAGCTCAAGCTTGCACCTAGCTTGTGTAGATCTGTATTCAGGTGTCATACATTTGGTATTAAGCTCTTCTAGGGCAGCTTGGTGTGCAGAGTGAGGTTTCTCCAAAATGTTTTAACTACACCATTCAGAATTTAGACTTTAGCTGTTTTCCAATGCATTATATTTGTAAAAGCCGATTAAATGTTGCTAATCTTGTAGTTGAAGACATAGAAAATCAATACTATTTTTCTGTGTTGTAAGAAGCTAAATGAGTTCCCTACTGTCGCCTATGGGCAGGAATACCTAATCCGATGGGTTAATGATTTAATGATAATAATGAGCTATTTGAGACCTTAGTGAATTTTGCTTCAATTAGCAGCATAATTGATATTCGTATGATTTTCAAATGAGACCCCCCCACAAACACACACACACACAACACACACACACACACACACACACACACACACACACACAAACACAATTACAGAAACTGTTTACCTTAAGCCATGATTTTTTCTTATCCACACATTACATTTAACTCTGATCTGCTTTTATAAAAACGTAACTCAGATTTCTTCCATTAACTATCATCATATGTCATTGATGGAACCACACGGCTATCAGAAATATACAAGCCAGAGGTAGATCACAGACAGTAGAATCTACTGCTAAGAACACACACACACACACACACAAAATATAACTATAGTTCTGGTCAACCATTATTATTCTATACACGCGCAGTGTATTTGGCTATCCCAAATAGCCTATAGTGTCAGGTAATTTTCTTTTTGGTAGGCAACATAGAAAACACATTAAACCAAATTGCTCTTGAAAAGATGCCTATTTCAAGGTGAAACAGACGGCAGTGATAAATTCAAATATTTCTATCATAGCACAGCTTTCATACATGAATTCATGATTGGAAGACTTGCAAATGGACAAATATGCCTATGAGTAGTTTGTTTTCATGGAAGTTGAAAAAAATGAAAAATGATCCCAATCTTCTTCATTGTTATCTTATTTGAAATATTAGAATTAAGGGCAAGGGCTTTTATTAGAGGGGATGCATGGGATGCAGCGAACACCCCATCCCCCCCTGAATTTCCACAGACAAAAACTTGGCAACCCAGGGAATAGAATAGAGAGGCTATTTTTATATTTCTGACGAGCTGCCAAAGCTCTGAGTTTGTCTGAGTCTGAATACAAACAACCTTTCCTGCGTTTGTTTTGTTGTATCTGAAATTACATCTGGTGTTAATGTGACGTAAATCAGCAGCAATAGGGTCTAAAATATTTTGGTGAAATAGACATATTTTTGTGAAGTAGCCGTTTACATATTGTACAAACCATCATGACCATGCTGGAACCCAGCCAAATGAGCACTGGGTACAAACAGACTAAAGATAGCAAGACTATTTTTAGAAAATATATATGAGTGTTTGTATGCTTGAATTTCAAAGTCAAAGGCAAAAATTTGAGACTTCTCAAAGGGTAGACTACATCCTCCCCATTCCCTCACTTTTTTTCAGCATCTACTGAATGCCAGCTTGTCTGAAATGTTGAGAAACGGCATGTAACATGTCTCTTTTTAACAATATAGTCATAATCCCTATAGTAAAAATGTCCTGACCATCTCCCTTTCATAGGCTATGCTATACTGTATTCCTGTCAGCTGCTGGTGTGGTGCACAACTGCAAGTGAGAGAGAGATTTTGGCCCCCGTGGACGCAGAATTGAGACGGTCTCAGTTGGAGCCGTACATGCAGTGCGTGCTCTGTGCAGGCACTGTGCATTGGCAATAGTCTTCCCCCTCAATACCCCAGAGAGAGCTATCCAACAAAGCAACCCTGACATGGAATCAGTATTATGTTTAACTCTGGTTTGAGAAGCCATTACCTTGGCACTGACTAGACAGCTTTATTTAATCTACAAGCTGCCAGCTCTGTCCCCGTCCCAAACTGGCACAGCCGGTGCTTGTTCATTCAATCTGTAGGGGCTGGCATGAGTCAGGTGATTTGATTATATCTGGGGGCCTGAAAAATCTGGCAAGGAGCAAAGTTCAAAATGATGCCTTTCTGTAAAAATATAATCAACATTAATATTAGAATTTATTTTGAAAATGCACTGTATAAGGTTATATATTTTTTGCAGTTGTCGATGCACCACAACCACACACACATTTTTGGCAGACCTTAGAGACCTTATATGTCAGTAATATTTGTTACCGCTGTATCCCCCTATCATGGTGTGTAGATGATAGGTATATGTAGTTTTTCCAGTGTTGACAGACCTCCACACCCAATGAATAACATAGATTTTATCTTTGCAATATGCCATTCACAGCTGACCATCAACCTCTCTCATACAAGTGCCTTTTTTTTTTCTAGATACAGAGGCAGCAGGTATAGAATGTCAGAGGGAGATCGGAGCTTTGTGTGTGTCTGGGATGGGGGAATGAGAGCATATCCAGGCCACAGGGTGTAAGTCCCAACAAAAGGAGGTGCCAGAAATGCCATGTTGATGTCAGCCAGCCAGCCGTACTAGAGATTTGTCACAGTCTTTGATGAGATCCATTTTGACCTGCTTGCTGCATGCAGACCTTACACACAGGGGCTCACATAGTGCAATTTCAAATGCTGTGTTTGTAGTGGATTCAAAAAATGATTGGTATCAATTAGATATTTCATGGCCCTGACAAAATCATATTCTGAAAAGGGTATAGTCGCCTTTTTAACTGATTACATTTATATTCTCAGGCATACGATCATATTAACAATATCAAGCTAAGGCATCAAGCTCACTAAAGAGTTGGCATTTTAAATGGGTGATTTGACAATTATGATTATCAAGTTAATAAGCACAGAATCTTTTCATCATTAGGCATTCCATTTACAGGCACAATAAATGACATTTTCAGACACTTTTGGTTTTTATAGAGCACAGTTATTCTGATTCATGTATCCCCACAGTATTGCTGTGCCACTCTAGTCCTATTTCTGTGATAGACAGAATATAAATTGAAAATTTATATTGTCTTCTCCTTTAGACCCTGATTTGTGAAAAGAGTCATTTTTTGTGAATCATGAAAAAGGGGATATGCCAGTGTCATTTGCTATATGGATTTTTGAATTTTTCCTAGAATAAACATGTTTTGTCCCCATTGCTTACCGTTTGTTGTGGGGTTTTATCAGGTGTAAAGCAATATCTCTGCACTATCCCCAGAGAAGGCGATGCCCCAATGAATCGTCTTTCTTATACCATTACAGGGCATGTCTCTTCTCATTCTGTTTCACACTAACACATTACATTGGCCCGGCACAGTAAATGGACATAATAAGGGCTGTTTGTTTTTTAGCGTCCTCTTCTAGCCGAAGTCCTGGTCGCTACATGTTTGTTGAAGCTAAGCTATTGCTCTGTACACTATGCCTGAGGTCTGGTTTGTTCTGTAATTACGGTGTTTTATATTTCATGCTTGTTGGTTCTGCATTCAATAGGTACTGATCACTGAGCCGCTGCACATTTCCTGGAGCTGTAATTGAGAAGTGAAAGGAAAAGAAAGCTGTCTGTGACTGAAAAGTACAGCAGGTGGCAGTAGTTGAACAGGAATATACGGGTCAATTGGGTATACCTTTTTGTCTCATGTTTACTCCTCCACAGGTGACAGATGAGAACATAGAACCACCCCAACACTGTAGTGGTACTTCATCTAGTTCAGATTTATGATGTCGACAGAAGGAAAATTCTCCCTGTCTCATGTTTAAGATGAAATGGAATGTGTGTGCAGACATTAAATAAAGAGGAGGGTGTTTTGGTAGGTGATAGAAAAAGGCCTTTTCCTCATACGAATGCCCCTTTGAGTCATCCCACAACCTTTTAGAAATCTGGCATGAGAAAAGGCATGAGATGAACTGATAACCAAGCGCCACATCAGACAGGAATGAATTGAAAGACAAAGTGTAAATTGTAGCAACTCCAGGAGAGATGAAAGGCAGAAGTGAAGAAAGTTGAAATTGGAACTTAAAACTGGGGAAGAAAAAAAAGATGATGAATAGCAAATATAGATTGACTCCATCTAGTGCCTCATTCAACATGTACACCCTGTGGCAGGGTTCCTTATTTCCATAAAAGTCTAGGCCTTCATCTGACAAGAGGAAAAAACACTTGCTGCTGCTTCAAGAGAACACAGAGCATGAAGAATATTGCATCATATCCTTATACTGCCTATGCTGACACTCC
This sequence comes from Gephyroberyx darwinii, assembly GCA_900660455.1. Taxonomy (NCBI): domain Eukaryota; kingdom Metazoa; phylum Chordata; class Actinopteri; order Trachichthyiformes; family Trachichthyidae; genus Gephyroberyx; species Gephyroberyx darwinii. The sequence goes on from CABFOQ010031030.1 coordinate 8,387, forward strand.
TCTGCTGTGTATGGTTACACATGACATATCCATTCACTCAAACAGCATTCTGTATAAGAACAGTTTCATAATGCCTCCAACCGCATGCAATGTTGTATGATGGGGAGGCTGCAGTGCAGAGCAAAACTAAAGCCAATTAAGTGCATATTTCTAAGGGTTCATTAAATGAGCCATTCACCCAAGTCAACACTGGCCACAAATGAGGGGTCAACCAAAGAAATTCTTAAAGGAGTCAGACAAGCCAGAGCGTGAACGATTTATACAAAGGACAGAGCTGACCATTTACACTCCTGCCCAGGATGAAACTTTGTCTGACCTGTCAAATGCTGCCCAGCCAAATCCGTCACAAAGAAACAGCAAAATCATACTGCCAAGACGAATTGTTTGTTGCGTCTCGAAGATCAGAGCATGACCTTAATGATCTGTGCGGTGCTGAGTGTTGGATTACCGAGTTACTTGAGCAGCCACTGAAAGGTATGCTGCATGTTATATTTTGATTGTGTGGCAGGAGCTGATACCCCCTCCGCCCTCCCCTTGTGGAACCTGACGCCAGAAGCAGGACACTCTGGGGAGGCTTCAGCAGGACGAGGCGTTCAGCCAAATGGCACCGCCACACAGCTCTGCAATTTGTCTTCCTCCTCCTCTGGACACACCTCATGAAAACAAATGAACTCTCACCTTTGTTGCTATAGCGAGGAAGTGCACAACATTGTTAGAGGCAACGATTCATTATAGGATGCTAGGGTTGTTATGTGTTTGTGAACACCACTCCCTTAGGGGTGGATCCAGCTTGCTCTACACCTGTGATTGGATTCCAGTAAAATTGGATGGGGTGAAAAAATAAAAGTGAATGATACTTAGTGACCTCTGTTGTCCATTGATGTTTGGCTTAAAGCATTTGTGGACTACATAAAAGAAAATAACGGAGAGCAAGTGTCGGAAATTCACTCAAGGGTCAGAGGCCAGATGCTGCATAAGCATTCCTGCTGCACAAAGATCATAAAACATTGGGTGGCCTATTGATTTTCAAGTCTTTATCAGTGTTTCCATGTGGCCAGAAGCTGAAACACTGTGGAATAGACATGTCTGTCATCTTTATGTGTACATTTACAGTGCCCAAGAGAAACCATGACTATTAAAACCTCATCTATCAATAATTCTGTACACCAAGTAAAAAATTGTCTTCTTTATGTTCGTGTTTTCCTCTTGTAGAAGATTGATTTGGATGAGCACCAAGTTCTACAGCAACACAATGCAGCTGAATCAATAAAGTTGAACATCAACTTTACACATGTTTAATGTATGACATATTTTACCCAACACTAAATAGGGTATTCATCAGTTTTACGATGTCAAATCATAGTAAAGTAAAAAATCATAACTCACTGTGTGGTATGGTAAAAGTCGCTGATGTACAGTGCATGAGAGCTAAGCAGGAGTATTTTATGTTATGAAGATATAAAAGGTTTGTTTTCATGTGTTAGATTTGCATTTAAATTTCCATGTTGACCTATGATGAGCTAAGACCGATTCAAAAGCTTGTAAGTCACCAAGAAACTTAAAATATGTATGGTGAAAAATCCTGAATTACGCATGATGTCACTGGAAGGTCAACATGGGATTCAACATATAAACAAATCCACACAGTTTTTTGTGGATGTTGGTGAAAATTAGTTTGTTTTTCACTCCCCAACTGGGATTATGATGGGTGTAGCGAATCAGCTAACTGGGATGCCTAAAAGTTTTTTTTAGTTTTTTTTTTTTTAGTGTTTTTGCCTGGAACAGAACAACCCAAGTTCATATTCAGGTTAATTACATTAATAATAAATAAATGCTGGTACTGGTCTTTGTAACCGGGATCTGTTGCAACTACTGGCTGTGATTGAATTCCTCTATAGGCTTTCGGGATTAGGTTGACCTAGTGGAGGAGTAGATCAGCTTTTTCTCTGTGCTTTAATAATGTAATTAAGGGGTAACATCACGGCTAAATTCATTGAATACTTCAATGCTGTCATCATTTTGCACAGCTATTAAATGTCATGACTTCTTTTTTCTCCCTATAGCCTAAATCATGTTTTGTACTCCCAAATTACATTGTCGTCGCCATTTTCAACCCACCACTCACAAGTGCACTCTTTTAATTTCTTTTCATTATCAAAGGGTGTCATTAGAATGGTATTCACATGTCACCATATTGGTCCTGTGTATGTATACAGTACGTAATGTTGACAGCAAGGTTGAGACATCTTAGGCACAGCTCCTCTCCTTTGAACGTGATGAATACAGTGGTTAAGGATATCTCTCTACATGTGTGATCATAATATCCTTCCTTTCATCACTATTTAAAGGGGTATTAAGGAATCACGATTCTCTATAGGACCAGTACGAATTGCAGCAACACTGACAGAAGGGTGATTTTCTTTTTTGTTTTGTTTTAATTGCCTGTAGTGACGTCTCGGTTGTTGCTGGTGTTATTCATTATGCTGTCCTTATGTGTGTGTGTCCTGCTTATGCCTTATTACTGTTATGATAGTGAGTTCTGTTGCCTTCTTGTCTTGTCTTGTCAGAGTTTGTTTTTTTCCCCTTTACCATCATCAGCCTTTTGCTTCTTGCCAGGCCGTCATTGTAAATTAGAATTTGTTCTTAATTGACTTACCTGGTTAAATTAAATAAAACAAAAATACAAATCTTTGGCAGAGCTCCCAAATTAATATCATGATGGAAAATACCGTAATATTACTACTGCCTTGTCATTTGCTTTTTTGGACTGAGACTTTTTAGCCTCTTTAGCTGAATTTTCTTGAGATGCCGGCTTCTCAATCATAGCACCGTCCTCCATCATTGAGAAGTTGAAAATGTGTGAGAAGTAGGTGGTGGTGGTGAGATGGTCCAAGCAGAGTATGGACCGGAAAGTGAGTTTTCAAAGCCAGCAATCTCAGCAGCTGGCAAAGTAAACGGTGAGTTGAGTTGGTATTGAGCAAAAGCTTATTTTATATACCATGCAGTTGCTAGTAGAATCAAGTTAGTAGCATCATCTGTTAATCAACACATCACAAGTGATCATGGTCAATAATTTCTTTACGAGGGGTCTATAGAGTTTTTATAACAGATTTTTCACATGCTTCAAGATAAAGCAGCCACATATCTATGTAATACGATGAAAGTGAACAGAAGTCCACCACTGCAAAATCATTTTGAAGTTTCTGTAGATTGACCGCATAGATCTTTGTCTGATCGTTGTCTTCTTGACCCTGCTAACATTCTGTATGAGTGATGGATATGCTCCTAATCCCATTAAGACGATAGATAAAGAAATAAAAGGTCACTGTCGGCTGCCTACTATACCCTTTGGACACTGGCTTACTAACAGGAGGGAGCAGATTAAAAAAAAGACACTAGGTAACTATTTCATAATCTAGATGTTTTATGGATATTATCTTGCATGCAACTTTACAGAAAGGAAGACATTAACTCGTATGTATGGTTATAAGGTTTATGAACAGTATTCAAACCCTCGTCACTCCAAGTTTTGTACTTCCAAAAAAAACTATTTGAAATGAATTAATGTATTTTCAATTTTTGTTTTGTAATCATTAATCACTTCCAGTTTCCTTGCCAACAAAAATGTGGAACATTCTCAAGATCATGAAAAAGCAAGAGGAGAGTTCCTCCATCCCTGGATATATATATCTATTTATAGCCTTGAACTGGTGTTTAGTTGCGTGATTCAGATCTTTAACCCTCAGTTTACCTGGTATGCTGACTGAGAAGATTTTGACATTCTCAAACATAAAGAATGATCTTGGTTGAGAGGAGGATTAAAATCTGGCTCTGTGCTCGCGACATTATATGTGAAGAGAGCACCATTCATTTCCTGTGCCACCTAGAAACGCATTACATTCAAATATTTTGCTTTGGTCTATCTAGTTCTCCTGCTGCAAGTCTGAACGAATGGGATTGAATGCAGAGGAGTGGAAGGTCAGTGGCAGTGAGTGTGCAGGTGTGCATGTGTCAGAAGTTAATGGAGGCATGGCGGCTCTGTAACAGATAGCAGCAGCTCTGTCAAAGGAAGAGAGGAGGCAAGGCCTGCAGCCCATTCATCACCAGCCCTGTCTTCTCCTCAGCCTCAGTCTCCTTAAGCCATGTGATAAAGGTGCATGTCAGCTCCTCTCTGCTGCTCAACTGCATCCAGTCCCTGCAGAATCCACAAACAGAGGTTCAGGTGCTTTCGTAGGTTGATGCTGTAGCCATAGCAATACCAGTAGCTGCCCGCTAATGTACTGTATATGCAGAGATGGGGACTGCTTCATATACAGAGGATTTCAGCTGCTGTTTTGAATACCACAGAGTTTCTGCAAATCTGCACGCGCTTCTTCTTCTATTGACTGTTAGCTCTCTGTTTTACCACAGGCAATTATATAGGCCTGAGCTTATAGTGTAGAAAATCCCCAATCAGTTTGACTGCTCAGGGGACTCTAGAATTAATCCTGTTGGGAAGAGACAGACTGTCTTTTTCTGTGTTCTTCACATGACATTAACATTAGAACAATATGAGATAACTTTGTTCAGGCTAACAACCACTTGGAAGTAATTTCTGTTTGCCCTAGATTACAACATCATGAGATATTTTACCCCATTAGTGACACAAGCTTATGTTCCCTTTCAGCTGGATGTGTAGGTGGCTGTTAGGTTGAGTCATTGTATGAAGGATAAGTCACTCTATCTCACCATATTTCAATATAAGAGTTGCATTTAGCATACCAGTCAAAGTAAATGGGAACTACTGCAGCATGTTTGCTCTGCAAGAAGATACTTCATAGGATTGGTGATATACTAATACATTAATTCTTCAAAATAGTTGCCTTGTAGACACTGATTTCATTTGCTCCTATTTCTCCACATCATTAAATCAAACAGAAGCTTTATAGAGGGTAATTTCACCTCAGTTCTATTTGCACCGCACAAGGTCTTTCCTTGCTATCACACCTACTGATAATTTGATTTCCATGTGAGACACATAGCCTCCTTATGATCACTTTCCACAAAGGAGATGCACATCTGCCAGTAGCAATCAAACAGATCTTATCGTTAGAAAATGTTCAAAACTAAACACAAGATGTCTGTTGTGTTTCCTTTGAAATCGATGACTCAGATGTTCAGTGCAGTCATAATTAAGACAACTGCTGGAGCAGAAGGTTAGGTGCTGTACAAACAGTTTCAGTCAAGAAAACCTTGTTGAATAACTGTGCTTGCAACTATGTTCTAATTCCATGATTTATCATTTGTAAAGCTCCTGACGTTATTCAGAGAGTTCAGTGTGTTTAATGCTTTGGAGTGGTAATACTGGGGGCAGGATGAAAATGTTATACAGTGACTGCTTAGTTATACAGATATTCCATGACCATCATTTGTGAAGCTCCTGACATTAATTTGATTGTACAATAATATAATAATAATACAGTTAATTCACATGCTTATGTTAGTAAACAATATGAGAGCCTGTTTTATTGAGGTCTTAATGTGTCCAAAGTGGTTTAATTTCTGTGAGAGTCGCGTGTTTGATGTCTGTATATATATACAGTGTTCATGTGGTAGGTGTTGTCTTTCTTATTGCATTGCACCATTGCATTGTGAGACATTTATGAATAACACAATGTATGCATGCATTTTGATGACTATGGTTTTTAATGTAGCTTCAGGATAATGCTTGGTTGTTTACCATAGTCAACGTAGGATAAAGCAGAGGTATACTACAGCCACAAGAATATTAACAGCCAACCATTATCACAGAGCTCTCTACTTTCCTGACTTCCTTAAAGACTCATAATTCACAAATATGAGACACACTACAATTATGCATGTCCCCCTTCCATTGTGCTTTGATTAAATGTGCAGGACACCAATCAATATTATCATGCGTCGCTGTCTAAAGAGTTCACACACAATTTCCTGTGTGGTATAGAAGTGAATTATAGAAGCAGGCCTTAAAATAATGTGAGATGACCAATATGCTACAAACCCTATTCAGATTGTTTTTTTAAATACACCAATTTGTTTTAATCTCCTATTCTATGCCTTCCTATAATGCCTTTCCATTCAGCTATTCCATTAAGCCTGAGAGAGACAGACAGATAGCGGACACATTGCAGTAGTGGCAGCTCTAAATAGACATCTGTGTGCCACTCAGTCATGCCTGCAGCACAACAAGGCCATACATTCATAGCACTGAATTTATTAACATGAAATCTATTTTTTTAATTGGATATAGTGATTGATGCTCTTACAATAGCAGATAGACAGGCATAGGGAGTATCTTGGAATATTGCAATGGAACAACAGTATCCGACATAAAGGAAGGCTGCGATATGATGCTCACACCTCCTAATGAAACTTTACTTCTCATTCTACAGTCCATTTCATCTTCACCCTTCTACTATGTCACGGGTCCTTGAGGTGCGCCAGGCAAAATGTTCCCCAAGAGTGAATAAGTGTTCTGGAGAAAACCTGGTTAGACTTGCGTTCATTTTGCAGTCAGTTCCCTTCTGTGCTCCCAACACATAGAGGCTACTTCTGTTAACAACTCTGCCAGCTGAAATCTAATCCAGCTCCTTGAAGTCTGCACTCACAATTGAAATGATATTCCCCCTCCACCTAACAACGCATGGCCTAAGAAATCCACCACATATTGAAGTCGTGAGAGCATCAGAAACATTACAGGATAGGCGAGGTGTACTGTCTTCGAGAGACAGCAATTTTTGGACCGAAGGGAATAAAGCTGGAGGACACTATTTCTATGATGATGGGGATCAAATAGAGCATATGAATTATTAATCATGAGCGTTTTGTCCCTGATACCCTGAGGGAAAAGAGGCTACTGCTAACACAATCCACATCTCATTTATTTTATGGAAAGTTATTAAAGTGTATATACTTGAAATCAAATGGTTGGAGCCAGAGGAAAACATGAAAATAATGAATGCCATAGCCCTGGCATAAATGTTTGTGGCTTTTAACAAGCAATCAGACATTTACTGCTAACCTTTGGCCAAAAGAAACGAAAAAAACAAAACCTACTTTACTCAGAACTCTTTCACAAAAGAAAACAAATGGTTTCTTTTTCAAAACATACACCCCACTATCAAGTGTGAAAGCTGTATATTTCTGCTCAGCCTAATCTAAAGCTAACGTAGCTGCGGCGCATTCTTGAAATGTAGCATTGGAATAAATGCCACAGAGATAAAGGTACACTGACATGGGTTGAAACTGCTATGTGAAAACATGAAAATGAATTTGAATGTGTTACCTATTCTCACAGAACATTTCAAGGCAGAGTTATTCGGTTGCTGTATAACACAGTGATAACTTATTGTTTCCATTTGAGAGTCAGTTGATGTCAGTATGACAAAGCAGGTTGTTTCACACTCGTTCACTCAAAGCAGCATGAGTTTCTGATGATGTAGGCACTATACACTACAAACCTATATACCTTCAGAATTTGTGCTGTTTTCAATATTTTTACTGTTGCTGTTATTATTGTACATTCTCGATGTACTCACCATTAAATCAAATGGATGCGCTCGTGCTGAATTATCAACCTGATTTAACCATGTGGAACTACATACAGTCAGATTTTTTGCCTCCATAATCATTAAAATAATAGCCCTGAGTGAAATATTAACATGAACAGACGTCAGAGTAGCCCAGCTTTGCTTATGTTAAAAGCCTGGGCCACATTAGAGTGTGATGCAAACTTGCTGCAATCAAATCATTTTTCTTACCTCTATGCTGTGGGCAGTACAGCCTAAAGTGTGCTAGGGAAACATCACTAAAAATTCAAGGCTACGCTCCAGTGTATAACACTGTTTTCTGTCAGTCGGGGAGTTCGGTGCTCCCCGGTAGTAAGGATGTGGACGATGCCCTCAGCACTCCTTTGTGATGGGGAGAGCTGATGAAGAAGTACAATGCCATGGCCAGCGGTCAGCAGTGTTTATGAGGAGTGTCATCACAGCTGACAGCCTTCCCGCTCTATGATTTATACACTTCCAATAGCAACAGGCACCTGCCGAGAGGAAACAATTCGCCTGTGGAGGAGTGCAGAATTGTTTCAGAAAAAGGTGTCCTTGATGCCTGAAGACATAATGATACTGTTTGATATCTAAAACTCAATACCTGGAATAGCAGAATGGTTTCCAGGAGTGTTTCAGTTACATCTATTATCTGATAATGAAGCTGTCTTATTTAGAACCTTTTATTTGTTCATGCTCTGCAGCTATACACCAGATCTAACTGTCCATCCACTGCCAATTACAGGCATACCAAATGTAGCACCCGACTCACCACAACATTCGCCACATGTTGACTATTAAATTGAAGCAGGGCAGAATGTTTGTGGCAGTTCAGAGCTATGATGGCATGTACAATATTCTGCCAAGACGGTGCAGTTATATCCCTGACTTTCTTGATAGCTTACCACATGCCATCAACATAATGCAATGGAAAACAAAAAAGAATCCTTGAAAATCCTCTGTAAATGTTGTGCTGCTCATTGCAGGCTTGATTCATCTCAGCATTCCACTCATATGACATTTTCCCCTGCAGTTTGATGCTCCAGTCAATCATTAAGCATTAACTAACACACCTAATGGCTGCGTAACACTGAGTCTATATGACAGAGCAGGATCATTTTCATTCATGAAAGCCATCTTTAATTGAAATCTCCGTTTGTCATTTTGGGTACAATCACCCATGGTACCCCATAAAACAGGCACTGACATAAGCAGTGCATTGAAATTATTATATAATTAGGTATTAAATAGGTGATATATTCTGTTCTTGGTTCTTTGGACAGTTACATTCACACATTTCTATCACATTTCTCTATTAAATGACACATTTTTGTTCTTGCAAAGCACAGATAAGACTAATTGGACAGTTGAGGGGCTCATGAATTGATGGTATGGCTTGTGTTGCTTTTCATTCAAAACGTGGCATGAATTGATAAAGGTCCCTCTGCAGCTTCTCTGAGTTCTTTGACCTTCAGTATGCTTCAGAATAATGTTTTTGTTTTGCTTCTTTTAGTTTCTTTTAATTTTGTCATTCACTTTCAGGACACTCCACTCAGACATGCAAAATAAAACACGTGGATCTATGGTTCTATCAGTGTTGGCTTTCATTTTCTATGTAAACATACTACAAATGTGTAGTATGTGTGCTGCCTCAATACACAATGATTGTGGCTGATTTTGTAATTAAGTCAGGGTGGTCATAGTGGAATCATAAGCAATATGATCTGTTTACTTTAATCATGACTACATTTCCTTAGTAGGTGTTCTGTCTTCCAAAATTACACCATGTCACACTTCAATGATAAGACCTCAGTATATCCGGGAAGAAATGGAAAAACCAAACCAGAATCTTTATCACTGGTGAGATAGTGGATGGATTTAACCTCTTTCTGGGTGTTATCAAACTCCTGTGAGCAAGACCATATTTCATGTCCATGTGAACACTTGCCAGTGCCTTCTGGTCTTCCCTAAATGGAGAGGTATATCCTGAATCTCAGGTCTGGACAAATGTTCCCTTTGCACATAACATGTCTTTCCTATGACAAATTACCACATCCTTGTCCATGAGAAGTAACATAAAATTATACTCTCATATCTCCCTACACAGAGTAAATCTGTCGAAGAAAGAACTACTCTGCTGAAAATTAATGCTTCTGGCCTTGATTGTGTTGCATGGGTGAAATGCACAAATCTGTGCTTTGGTTCCTAACGTTAATAGCACAGATGCTTTGCATTATTTTCCAAAAAAATGTATATAGATCAAGATGTGGTGCAAACATGCCCCGAAAATAGCGCTGTGCATGCAAATAGTCCTATTCAAATTGTAAGCACACTCACAGACAAGATCACCGAAAAGGTTTGCGCAGACTCTAATGCTTTTGTGTTGATCAAAATGGAAAATTTGGATTTACTAACCAAAGTCAAGCCAATTTTATTTATACAGCACTTAACAGTGTGTACCAATGTGCTTTACAAAATAGGGGGGTTGCAAAACAGGGAAAAAGGAGGCAGAACATGGAATCCAACAGTAAAAATAACACATAAGAGGTTAAAAGCATGAATTCAGAGCAATAGAGCATTAAACAACATGTCAGACAAAGTGAAAATCCAATGAATAATATTAGGTTTAAAGAATTTTTGACTGATTTGTCTGATTTGATGCTTTGGGGAAGGCTATTCCACAGTCTTGGTGCCGCCACGGCAAAAGCCATTTCACCTATCACTCTTAACCAGTATTTTGGAAGAAACTGGGGCACACTTTTAACCCTATATGTATTTAGATTTAGCCTACTGTTGTGTGCTTCATGCTTTGCAACACGGCATTACATGGAGGAATGCCAATGACTGATTGAATGAAATGGGTGACGGGGAAGAGAGGATGATATCCAGGCATGGAATGGAAGGCAGATATGGGGAGATGTGATTGAGAATTTTTGCAATACCACAGAGCACAAAAATTGTCAATTATTGATAAATTGGCCAAAGAATTGGAAACAACTGCCTGTACTATATTTTTTTGTGCAAGCTCCTCTTACTGGACATAGGCCTGAGTCTTTAAGACTAATTGACCAAGGGCTTGCAGTATTGGCTCAAAAGACAGGTTTCTATTGACTCATCTGACAAAGGTATGCTGGCATTCAGAAAGAGTGGATATCTTTTGTGGGACAATTGCTCTCCCATACGTGTTTCCAAAGAACTGTCAGAGATGTATAAAAACAGCTGGATGTTATGACACCAGACCCAAAAAACACACTTGTACACTAAAACTGTAAGATTTCAATTATACATATCATAGTTTAACATCTTTCATTATAGAATAATAGATATTATTAAAAAGTGCCAGTTCTTGTGCCTGCTTCCCCTGTTGGTTTAAATGTTTACAGTCACAGCCTGCAAAAGTAAAATGAAGATAATGCAACAACTAACCAGGGTAATAATTCTTCTGGGACAGCTTGCTGCTACAGAGGTTCCAGCACAAGAATTAGACTTTCCAATAACACCTCCTATAGCAAATGTCTAGTCCACCCTGTTGGGTGCTAAATCCTTGACAATAGCAGTGTGTCAGACAGTCAAGGAAGTGATTATCCCTGGGTTCAGAGACATTGTAGTTAAATATTTTTTTGCATGGCTAAACAAGTATTCATACATTGAAAATATATATAATGTAATAGGATCATTTTTAGAGCTGGTTTGACCAGTAACCCCGGACCTGCTCCCATCCCATTACACTTTACAAGCTGGCTGCATACTGAATACTAGATAGAAGGCAAATTATATAGAGTAGAATAGAATAAAGAAAATGTTCAAAGGTGTCTTTAGTGCCATTAAAAACAATAAGACAAAGGTAGTTGAAGTTGAAGAGGCAAGAGACATTGCACAATGCAATAACTTAATAACAATAATAATAATATTTTTTAAATAATTAAAAAATATATAGTTTTGTGTTGCATCGCAATCTAGACCTAGCTAAATGTGTGTTTAATACAAGGTCATTTATGAGCAATGGTTTCTTTCTAAAGGAAGAGAAGAGATATTCTTGGTTGCCATCTCTTACTTGCCTGCTGTGTCCGTGCCTGGCTCCAGTAATAGCAGCCATTCTGAATAGCTAAACTGATCTCACTACATAAGGCGTTTGGCTTTACAGCATCTTTCAAAAAATCTTATTTGCACTTTAATTATTGGCCAAGTTGCATGGCCCCACCTACAAATCACTATTATGTGCAAGAAAAAAAATAGAATTTACATATGCATGACTAGCAGAATGCAGATGCATTTTTCTTCAAGTGCTATTAGGGGTGTTCTCCATTCACCGCACATGGCTTGTGAACAGTATGGCATTCTAATTTGGTCATTTCAGCGGTATAGTGCATGCTCTATGCAACACAAGCCCTTAGCGAATCAGAGCCTCATATCTCATCTTGTGAAGCAGTTGAGAGCACGAACGTTACTTGTTTGGTCTTAAAACCAACTGCAAGTAATGACAAGACAAAATTGCTGATGTGGACTCTCATCTTGTATTGCCAATGGAAGTTATGATAGAAAACATATGGTTTCCCTTCCAATTTTAGGAATCCCTGCCTAGGGTTGAATAAAGAGCCAGCTTGCCAAAGAATCGCATGAAATCACCCTCAAGCCCATTCCTCTGTTGAGCAACTCTGTGGTCCATTGAGATTCCACAGATGGCGTGCATTAACAACACTCAGCCAACAGGGGTAACACTGAGAGTCTGAGAGAAGAAATAATAACTTTTCTGGTGAATGGACCAACTTCAAATAAGCATGGAGTCAAAAGCCATGCTCTTGAGGTTAACTGCGAAGAAGAAGAGAGGTGGGCAGGGGGCCGTCCACCTGATCCATCCTCTGGTTGTCTATTTAATCATCACAAGCCAGATTTATCACTCTAATGTAACAGTTAAACTTGCCTTAACTAAAATGAATATAATCCTGTTAAATTCCTATAAAATATGTTTTATCTTTCCCAAAGTGTGACACGAAAGAGTTTTTTTAATGTCACATCTAGCTACATAAGGATGTGGACAGAATCCACATGGCACCCATACACTCATGCATACATGCACCCACACAGGAACACACACACACACACACACACACACACACAAACACCGGATCTTTGCCAAACAACATGTGAAATTGGCCACCAAAGCTGATTCATTGGTATTGTTTCATATGGAGCATATCCTTGTAATTACATATATCTGAGTCACAAAATATGCAGATACTTTATATTGGAAGATAGTCATTTTGGTGCATAGCCAACAGCAACAACCAGTGGTCTCTTGTTCCCATTTATAGTCTGTAGTCATTTTTATGGATCATTCAGATTTTTTTAGAAGTACAAGCTGCAAAAATGTTAAGTTTTTTAAGTATTCATGCTGTGCCAAGTTTTTGATGTGCTCTGCTGCTTATTTGTTTATGTGTTTGGAGACAGAATATGTGATTTATAGTTAGACTGGTGAGGGTGGCGGCAGGGGAAGCTGTTGTGTTCTTCCTTTGCTGCTTGTCGTGCGCCGTTGTTCTCTCCAGCTTGCTGTACGTTCACCCTGATATGCACCCTTAGGCAGTATGCCTTTCATTATTTCTTTTGAAACTTTCATCTGAAGTCTCTGAGGGATTAGCCCTCTTGATTCCTGACACAGTCAATGAAAACAAGCTTCATATACAGAAAGGCTTACAGCCAGAAAAGCCACTCATCCCCTCCCCCATCCCTCCCGCGCACTGAATGTGAAAATGTATAATGGTTTACACAACAAGTGGATGCTCCGATTGTTTTCTTTCCATAGCACAGCATGGGTCATATTCAATTTGGGTATATAGGTTTGGTTTGGATTTGGTGCTGAAGTCAATTCAGGAAACATACCAAATATTCTCACCAAAATCAGTGCCATTTAAATAGAAAATAATAATCATTTTATATTAAACATATAACCGTTTTACATGATTGAATGAAATGGACATTGTCTCTGAGGATGACTTGAACTTTATTATGAACATCAGGATTTTTATCTGACTCAAGGTGATCTGATCCTTGAATCTGTGCTCTGTATATTCACATCACAAATATTCTCAAACAACTAAGCCTAACCCTAACCTCTAAAATCCATGTTACACATTTGCCCCACATACTCCTTTATTTTTGCAATTGATCAGAATATTTGAATTTTGATCTCAATTCACTGTATGATCAGGAGTTATCACTCTTTTCTCAGACTCCCAAGCCAAGTGTGTCCATTTTAAATTGACAGTACATGATTATCAGCAGAAATAATGTTAGCTCAAGCTGTTTAAGTGGTGGTGAAATGTTGCAATCTTGATTCCTCACACAGTGGAGGTTCTCTGGGTTATTAAATAGTGTCTCTGAATCCCTTTGGGATTTAGATGCTGTGTAATGACGCACTCCCTCCTCATTCTCCTTTGAGCTTACCTTTGTCAGCAGTTTCATTACTTTGCACTTTGCTACTAAGCAGGTGGAGCTAATCTATCTAGTTTGCCCTTCAGTTATGGTTTACTGTCCGAGGGACTGGACACAAGTGTCTCCAATAATCCCTTAATTAGGCGATGATGGACTATTCATTTAGTATGCAAAGCTGCAAATCTCCCCCTACACTGCACGGAGCCCTCTGCAGTCGTGCGCAGGCCAACGCTAATGATCTCAGCAAGTGGCAGCAATCCATTGCAGCGCTGCAGCAAGTGCACATTAATCTTGCGGGTGATCCAGTTGATGAATGACCCTGGCCCAGAAGCCCTGGCAGATCCCACCTTAATTATGCTGAGGGAGCCACACCTGGGAGGCACTTGGGGACGTCTTGCAAACTCAAGAACAGCGACTCAGGAGAAGGCCTGCAGTCCGCAGGCAGCTCACTCCGCACAGCTATAGTCCAGGCTCCACTGTTACACCTTGGGAGAAGTGAGCCTTCACAACAATTCCAGGGAGGACATTATAGGTGGGACTGGCTTCCCAAGCACAAGTTGTGGAAAGGGCAAATGGAAGTCATCAATTCAGGACACCTTCCAATGATAGGTCATTAGAGGAAAGTGATTTTTAGGCCAGCTCTGAAAGAAACTCATTCAAGAGTTTTCTTTTTCCGTGATTAGGCTTCCGACAGAGCATTTTCACCACTGCTCCAACAGCACCCCATTATTTCACTGTGCTTTGACGTTTTTAAAGAAAGAGAGCACAGCAGGCCAAGTGTTGCATCAGACTTACATTGACACCCTAAAGATACCTCACAGGCACAATGTGAGAGAGCGAAAAAGAAAATGTGATCAAAACTGGACTATACATAATATGAGAAAAACAAGAAATCTATTGAAAAATATTTGATAAGACACTTGAAAGAAAAGGAGACGGACACCATCTTCCTAACCAATAAAGTCCACATCTGTTCCATCAATTTTAAACCATACCCCAGGTCAGATTTAGGTGGGGCATTAAAAAGGGGCATCAAGTAATCTATTACCTTTATTGAGCTCTATTACAACAACATCAATAGACTTTTTGTCCTTCTTACACAAATCTCTGACATAACCCCCATCCCTTATGGTGGTCTATAATTAACCAAGTCACATTTTCACATTAGAGACGAGTAAGCTCACTAATTAGAACAGAGATCCAACAGAAATGTCTTCGGAAGAGGTAATATACCACAAAGTAAAATGCTCTAATAATAACATTGCTTTGTCAATTGCATTGTTGGCTTGAGAACAAAGCTTTTTAGCCTTCGTAGCTGAAACATCTTGAAATTCCAACAGGCAGGGAGTTTTTGTTCCAAAACAGTATGGGCCAGAAAGTGAGTTTTGAAAGCCAGAAATCTCAGCACCTGGCAAAGTAATCGTTGAGTCATTGGTATTGATCAACCACCCTACCACACCCCCACAGGTATATTATGGCCACGCTGTTCTACAGGGTAGTAAAAATATTACCTTTTTCCCTTTTAAGGATAAAAATATTACCTGGGGATTTTATAAATATACCAAATATGCGTCAAACTAACAGCAGAAGCTATGGCAACCACCTTATTGAAGGAAAATAAATACTAAAGTTTTGCAGCTATGAGGGCCTTCTGGTGGCCACTTACTGATCCTGTGGGGAATGCCTAATCCATGTGAACTCCAAGGCGTTTTGATTTACACCTCCTCTATTTTCCCTCCAGTAATGGTCTCCTGGTCCTCATGTCCTCATAGGATGCTATTGAACATATGACCCATTCAGAGGGGTTATTGGATTCTCCAGCACAACAAACCCCAGTATGGATAATTTGTCCTTTTTCTTGCAGCAAAGCTACTGTGACTTATCTGGGGGCAAATTTGTGAAATCTCATTATCTTGTGTTTTGAAATGAGGATCAATAGGGATTTATCCTTTGTTTTATTCATAAAGGTGGGATGTGGAAATTGACCCATTGTCCCTTTCCAAAGTTATTTATCTTCATGTTGGTGCCTTTACACTGGTCTCATTTTACTTCTCCATTTATATTTAGCCGCTCCTCCTGTTTTGATATCTTTGTTTTTTCAGCCACAATCAAGCAATTCCAATCTACCCAATCTTGGGGCCAACTGCTGCACTTCAAACATCCAATAAATTGATATAATTGCATCCACATACAATAAAGTTAGGATCTAAAAGGTCAGCTGAAAACAGGGCAAAGCCCAGAGGAGTTCTCTATAAGGGCTAGCTGAATTAAATACACATCCATCACTTTTTATCATCTAATTAGTCAACAGAGTGGCAGCCTGGTCAACATTGGAGGAAAGCAGAATTATTGATCAAGTAAAGGATAGTATCTATCATTTCACCTAAGCATCGACACTCTAGCCATTTGAACACAGGAACTACAATATAGCTTCAGCAAAGTACGGTGAGCATCACAAGTGCCATTCAAAACAGTAGCCATTTGTTCTCCTAGGCTGTCTCTAGTCTGCTGTCATTGACCTTGCAGTATAACTACTACCACAACTATGGGATTCAGAAAATAGTAATCTGCATTTGTAGAGTTCCATTAGCATTGATATCTTACACTTGAACAAGGTAATTGCAGACAAATGTATACATAGAAATAATGCCACTACGTATTTTGTTGATTGTCACTGATGATAGTTCATATAGTTAAAAGGGTTGTTGATATTTGTCTATGATATGGTCTATGATTGCCCTCAGGCAGAGTATTTTTCCCTATTACATCCATAAATAAATGCTTTTCCTCCTTGAATAATGTTGACGACATGTCTGTTAGCAACCCCATGAGATAAACATGTTCGTATAATGTTTTGTTTGGGATTATGGACATCTTTAAATGTGGTATGTGAGGAGGGGAAGGTTAGATGCCAATTTTAGAGAGAGAAGCCTTGGCAAGAAAGACATGCATATGTAGAATATCTTCAAACATGTATATTTAAAAGGTTTTAGATGTATATTTTTTCTATAAATTAGTAATAAAAAGTAATAAAAGCAACTGTTGGGGACAACAAAGCAGAGTTCTTCCCAAGGCACAATTATGCTCAAAAGAGAACATGCAATTTCATGTTAAATATTTTCCTTGGTCAATGTTTTTGCCTAAATATACATCATATTCAACAGCAACAAAACACATTTTCACTACTGAGAAATGACTAGTACAGTAGTGTTGTATCATCAGACAATAGAGTTATTGAAGCTATGCAAGAATTACAATAAGAGGACAGTGGACAGTGTATGATTATCCAGTCCAGCTGCATAAATAATGTTCTCCAAAACACCTTTTATCTAATGCATCATGAGGGCCTTCATCAAGGGCTTTGGGTATAAAGCTTTCCAATGACCAACAAAAACCTAAAAGGCGCAAAGATTACAGCCAGATTTGCAAAATTACACCATCAGTACACATGATTCTTCTTATAAATCACAATCATTGTAAAATTGTTGGCACAGGAACAAGCTTAATATCCACACTCTGTCGGCTCCTGCAATTAGCCATAAATCGTTTTTGAAATGCCCCAATTTTGCCTGTTTAGCCTTCAATTTGTCATTGACCCTATTAATTTCTCTCAACTAAATGGAAATAACACAGCGATCTTCAACAACCAAAGCTTTGCTGACTGTAAATGAGATCATTCTGGATTAGGTATGAGTCCTGGAAAAATATATATATAAAAATATATATTTGTCATTATTTGGTGGCATTATGAATATGTCTGAAAAGTTTTCAGATCTGTCAAAATGATGGTAGCAGTATGAAAGGTAAGTTATGAAGTGTGCACATTGTCTCTATCAAGGACCAAAACAAATCAGCATGATCTCTAAATACACTTTCTTGCCAAACTCTGCCATTCCAACAGTGCCAAAGCAGTCATTGCACATTATCACTCATAAACAAAACAATGCCATGTTTTTCAGTAAAGGCTTACTTTATTGTGGCAAAGCTAGTCATCATTTATTACAGTTTGAGTTAACAATTGTCCAAATCAAGGAGAAGCATTGTATGCAGGAAAAATTGTATTGAAAATAATCTCAGATACATATAACTAATATGTCAAGGTGTCTGAAGCATTAGGCCGGGGCATATAGTAAATTATTTTCATATTCAATTTGAAATTTAAAATTAAATCCATTACATGTTGGAGAACCAAATGCATTTCCACCTATACAGTGCCTTGAAATGTCTCCACAACTTGATTGGATTCCACTTGTAGCCAATACAATTGATTGGACATGATTCAGAACAAAACACATATGTCTATATAACGGTTCCACATGACACTGCATGCCAGAGAAGAAACTATGATGAAGTCGAAGGAAACGTCTGTAGAATCCAGAGACTGAATTATGACGGGGCATAGATCTGGGGAAGGGTATAAAACAATTTAAGTGCTGGGAGTTCAAAAGAGTACAGGAGTCTCCATCATTAGGAAATGGAAAAATAATGAAACTACCCAGACTAGACTCCTAGAGCTGGTCATCTGATTAAATTTTGTACCTTGGTCAGGGAGGAGACCAAGAACCCAAGGACCACTGACACTACAGAGTTCCTTGGCTGTGATGGGGATCTATCTGACAACAGTCAGTGCACCTCTTTGTCCTGGGCTTGAATCCGGCCTGGGACCTTTGTCACATGTCATGCCCCTCTCTCACCCCCAATCGTTCCTGTCTCTCTTGACTATGAAGCCAAAAATGCCCATATAAGGCAGAGTGGTCAGGAGGAAGCCATCCGGGGGGAAAAAAACATATGACAGCACACGTTGAGTTTGCAGAAAGACTCTCAAAGTATGAGGCAAACAATTTTGTGTTCTGATGAAACAAAAATTGAACTCTTCAGCTGTAATGAAACCGGGCTCAGCTCATCATCTATCTTACACCATCCCTACCATAAAACACAGTGGTGGCAGCATCTGGCTCTGGGGCCCTTTCAGCGGCAGGGTAGAGTTGTAGAGTTGTAGATAGAGGGAATGACGAGTGGAACCAAATTCTTGATGAGAACCTGCTTCAGAGTTCCAAAAACCTTGTGTTCCAATGTTGTAACTGGACAATGACCCTAAGCATTCAGCTAAATCAACACTGGAATGGCTTCGGACCAAGAAGGTGAATGTCCTTAGTCATGCCAGACTTGAGTCTCATTGGAAGAATCTGAATATTCACTTGAAGACTCTTCCCATCCAAATTCACTTTAATTAGAGTCAATCCCAAAATCCAGAGGTGCCAATCTGATAGAGACATATCCAAGATGACCTGAAGCTGTAATCACTGCCAAAGGTGCTTGTACAAAGTATTCACTCGGGCAATTGAATACTCATTTAAATGATGCATTTCTCTATTTCATTTTGAATATGTTCTCAAAAAAATCTAAGAACATGTTTTCACTTTGTCGTTATGCAGTATTTTATATGGATTGTTGACAAAAAATGTCAAAATGTCAATTTAATCCATTTTGAATTCAGGTTGCAATTCAGTGAAATTCTGAAAAGGTCAAGGGGGGTGAATTTTTTCTGAAGGCATTGTAAATATTAAATAAATAACACCAAAAAACAAAAATGTTTTAGCATGTTAATGACCACTGTATGTATTACTCTGGTCATAAGTTATACATAGATGCATTTTATTATATGTATTTGTTTCATTAGCCAAGCTTTATCTTTCGGTGTTGCCATATCACACACCCAAATTCCCATCAAAATACACATATCCATCGTGGAGTGAATGCATAGTGGTACACACATTTGCATATTGAGTTTGCTTTTATAAATCCCAGGCTTTGTTCATACACATTTTTGGTATTTGAATGCTTCCTATAGACGTTTGTGTGGTACTGAACCAAATGCACTTGCCAGGTCCAGAAATAATGCATGGAAATACAGCACATATCATATAATTTGAGGCAAAATCATGGTGGTGAGCTACAAGCATCCTGTTTTTGTGCTGATGTTTCAATTGACTTCTTCCTTTCTCCTTCCTCTCCTTTCTCAATAGTTTGTCATCCTCTGGATATCCTAGAAGCAAAAAGATTATCTTTATTCAACCCTACTGCTCTTTGTCACATGTCAGCCCATGTTCATGTCAAATGTGTTTTGACATGAGTTTATCTATGTGGTTATAAGAAGCAACATTATTGACGTTATTTTATATTATCAGATTGTGGAAACACTTCTAATATATATGTGTCCTGAAAAACTAATCAGTCAATAAAGTAGATGTGAGAGTACTGAAAGTTTATTCATTTCAAGTGTTTGATAAAACCATTACAATTCTCGCCACAAGACACAGACAACCAGACAACCACACAGACACAATGAACATAATACATCTCCACTATGCTAGATGAAATCAGTGCCCAGCTCTGACATTGTAAGTATTGAACAGATGGGGATTCATTTCCCAACATCTCTTACGGCAAGA
The DNA here is from genome assembly GCA_900660455.1 of Gephyroberyx darwinii. Taxonomy (NCBI): domain Eukaryota; kingdom Metazoa; phylum Chordata; class Actinopteri; order Trachichthyiformes; family Trachichthyidae; genus Gephyroberyx; species Gephyroberyx darwinii. The sequence continues at coordinate 28,833 of CABFOQ010031030.1, forward strand.
ACTTTCCTGCTGTAAAGGAATAAAAAAGTTCACAGACTCTCCCACAGAGTCTTAGCATGCAAATAATACATAATTTATTCCAAGAGGAACAAATTAATACCAAATGCAGTATTTTAGTCCCATGATTTTTCCCATTAACCACTAGATTGGGTAATATTAGATGAGTCATGAATTACCATAGTTATTTATGTTTGTGGGTGTGGCATACCAATCACATTATAGCTTGTAAATAAAAAATAGGTGAAATATCACCATAAGGTGTTACGCCTGATGATTAAATGGTAAACACTTGGGGCCTTATGTGTATGCACAAAAGTTATGCACACCTCCAGGCAGGTTTTGGTTCATTAAAAGTACCTTTGATGTGAGAATGTGTGTTGCTCTACATTCCCTCCACCATGTGTACACATTCTTTGGGTTTGGTATATAGCATTGTAGGCCAATACAATAAAAGAAATCATGTGAGTTGTACAATGCACTTGGCTTTTCACTCAATTGTAGGCCTACACATAGTTGGACTGATTTAGAGAGGTCAGTATTAACACGTCAAGTTTTATGATGATGCTATTTAGGGCTGGCAATATGTACTGTGACAATGACAGACTGTGGCAAAAGGTAGAGGTCATGCAGATTTTTTGACCATTGATGGGGTAATGCAGAGCATTCCTTTATTACTGTCACCATGACTTCTTAACATATGATAACTTTTCTGACACATTTGTAATGTCAATATATGCTCCCTTTTCTGGAAGCCTTGGTTGTTTAGGGTGCTGCTGTGTATTATTTCTATTTTCCTAGCCAAACTGAATCTTTTATGGTGAATTGTTTATGAGGTGTGGGTATTATGCTTGTTCATACACACAGAAATATACCACTACTTGTGAATTATGAATAGAAAAAACAAAAAAACATGGATGTGGCTTAAACAGTGTTTTATGTATCTGAATGTGCATATGCATGTGTCCATCTTTTAATGTAGACAGGGTTTTAATACTGAAAGCAAAGTTTTATATTTGAGGCCCCAGGCAAATCACAGTAACTATTGATGCAGTACAAGCCGCTGGCAACTAAATCAATTTGAACCTGCCAGTCATCATGGATTTGATACCAAAACAAAGCAGAGTTTTTGAGCTTTCGCCTGAGCCAAGAGAAATCTGCACTGGACAAATACATTGGCTGTGGAAGCATTTTAAAGTAAGTGTCTTTTTTTACTGGCTTTTGGCAATCCATTCTACTCTTGTCTACATCATGTTGACATCAAGGCTTGTAGACATATGATGAGAAAACTATACACATTCAATATATATTCATTTCACTTATGGATTATGTGGATAATATGTACTGTACAGAAATGCAGATATGCACTACTAGATAGAGGAATCACATGCACAGACAAAGTTAAATGTGCAAAGCACATGTAAAAATTGGCCTTATGCTCTCATAATCAGAATACCTTATATACTATATATAAAGTTATATTCGGAAGACATAAAAACTGTGCAAGCAAAACTGTATAGAATAGTCCGGAGCATAGGGAGTCCATGATAATCTGTTGTGGAGTGCAGAAGCCCTGTCTCACCACCTTTGTAGCTGGCTGAGGTTGGGGCCGTTTTGGTAGCAACCATTATACAGTCTAATTGCCGTCGGCACAAAAGAGTGACTCAAGTGCTCTGTGTTTCACCGTGGGTTGTCTGAAATGGAGTTCAGTTTTAGTCCTCATTCTTCCTCTCTGCTGTCCAGACTCCTACAACAGAGTCTTTTTCACCAGTGTGATAATCCTGCCTGCCTCCCCCACCACAGCACACCACCACAAAGAACCGAGCACTGACCACCACTGACCGATAGAACGTATGGAGTAGTTTAAGCCTACTTGTTGAAATGAAAATATAGCAAAATTGAATAGTCATAATACTCATGAATTTAGTCTGAACAAACTATTCATTTGATATTATCTGATTATCTGATTAGCTGATATTGAAAAGAAAAAACAAGAACAATGCACTTTCCCAAATATTTACCAAATATCCTATTACAACAGGATATTGAAGTCTATACTCATATACAGTCATGCTTGGAAGTTTGTGAATCCTACAGGGGCTGGTCATTATTTCATATATTATAGATTAATAACCTTATAAAATCCATATCTAAACTTCAAATGTTATTCCTGATATCCCAAATATAGAATATTCAATCTTAAATATGATATATTTCCATTCTTTATTTAAACAATAGGGGTTTATTTAACAAAAATATCCCTATGTGCAAAATTATGTGACCTCCTTCAATCAGTAGCCTCCTGTAGCTGTGATGACGTGGAGAAAACGTCTCCTATAGCCACTGATCTGTCTTTTCCTTGATTTTCGCCCACTCCTCCTTACAGAACCAGCTCAGCCAAGTGCAGGTCCTGCCACAGCATCGCAATTGGATTTAGGTCAGGACTTTGACTGGGCCAATCCAAAATGCTAAACTTCTTATTCCTGAGTCATTCTTTGGAAGATTTGCTTGAATGCTTAGGATAATTGTCTTGTTTAACAGCCACTTTTGGCCCAGCTTTAGCTCTCAGCCTGGTGGCCTGACGTTCTGTTCTAGAATTCTCTGGTTTCCCTCAGAATTCATGGTTCCCTTAATGATGTTGAGTCGTCCAGGTCCAGAGGAAGAAAAACAGCCCCAAACCATGACACTCCAGTTTTGGGTTGACGCCAAACATGGCATTTTTGATTGTGACAAAACTCATCTAGCCAGTGAACAGACTTCCAGAAATCTTCTGGTTTGTCCAGATGGTCTCTGGCAAACTTAACACGTCTGTTCTTTTTAGAAAGTAGAGGTTTCTTTCTGGCTTGCATGAATGCCATTTCTATTCAGTGTTCTTTGTATTGTTGACGGATGCTCTTAGTTCTGGTGATATTTTAGAACGTCCACTTCTAGGCAAAGTTGCTGTCGTGTTAAATGCTCTCCATCTGTATATTATTTATCTCACAGTAGACTGATGGAGCCCAAATGGTTTTGATATGACTTTATAACTTTCCCAAGACTGATGCACTACTCTCTTCCTGAGGTCCTCTGAGGTCTTCTTAGATCACAGCACTGTTTTCCTTTAACCTGCAGGGGTAACACCAAGCTGACCACCCCAACTCCACCCCAAACATCTGACCTTGATTGGTTAACTTCATACACAATCATTCACCCATGTGATTCTACTTACCTACTTGATTTAAAGCTGCATTATATAACTTTTTTATGTGAATATATAAGCACCTTATCGGTGTACTTCATGAAGTGGGGCTGCAACAGAGAGGATCGGCTCCCTTCGTTGATCCGCTGTAGATTTCCTCCATTCATCCCAGTGACGTTTTGGAGTCGGGTAGGTACACTGGCAGGAAGAGCACAGGAATGGGATCTAAATTCACACAGCTCTGAAACAGCAGTGAGTGAGCTAACGTTTCGACTATCGCTACAGAAAGCTAAGCTAATACAGTTACCTCTCGCTGCCACTTGGGGCCGCCTAAATTACACAAGTAAATTACAGAAAGTTACATAGTGCAGATTTAACTAATGCAAGAGGAAGTTCTCTTATTTTTGCACCTGCAATAATTCCCTTTAAACTATTTTCATTTTACTCCATGGACAATTTCCTCTTAAACATATGAAATTGGTAAATATAGATCCTTAATTTCAGTTAAGAAAAGGCTAATTTTGATTAAATAAACTTTTTCAATCATGACTATAAGTAGTTTGGGGGGTTTCTTCTCTTTGCAATAGAAATTATTCAACTTTACAGAGGAAAAAACACATCTGACAGCTAACTTGAGAGCACTGAAACATGGTGGACCAGATGTTGCCTGCAGTATCCGTATTGCAGACAATGTTTGAAGTAAAGGAAAGTGGATTCAGTGTTGCAACCTTCCGAGAGCCTGTGAAATTATATATATATATAGCACATAATTTTGCATTTACTGTGAGAGAAACCTGTCAGGGCTGTAAAGCATAATTACAAGAGAATTGGAGACACAATGGATAGTTGAGCCACATTTTAATGCCAGGTGTAATATGGATAATTCATACCTGGATACGATCTGTATATGAGTTGAATGTTAATGCAAGGTGTGAAGAGGGACACTGTAAGCTTTGTGTCGCGCAGCGTCTCTCATCCTCATGAATGCTGCCACGAGGGGGAGGGAGAGAAACAAAAGCATTGTATTATCTTATGCAATTTAGGCCAAACTGATGATAAATAGGTGAATGCCTTGGAATAAAACCTTATTCTTTAACCCGCTAGTTTGTGTACATTTCTCTCTTTTGACCCAGCTTGGGACTCTTACAGTGTTTTCTGAGAAAACAACAGTCAGCTTTTATTTATTATCCATGGCTTGATGAACGTCCCAGTTAGGCCTGTTGCCCACAGGTAGGATGAAATACACATGCAGAATCGATTGACTTTTTCTCTCTACTCCCCGATTCTCTTATTAACAGAAAAGCTTCCTGGACTTAAAATAAATCAAGGAGAAAACTCAACCTCAATATATATTTAATTCAATAACTATCATAGTTTTCTCTGTTTGACTGTGTGTTCATAAATGCAAATAGATGCACCCTGGAAATTCTGCTTCCATTGGAACAGAACAATTCTATGAATGTTTCAGATAGCAGATGCAACAAGGGGAAGATAAAAAAGGCTCAATAAATTTGCAATGTGCTCTGACAAAAAAATATTTTCAGTGCTGTGGCGTGGCAGCTATCTTGATACCAGTTCACTGTCAGCTACTCCATGGCCAGAATATCCGAGCATGCTCAGACGACTCTATGGGTGTGGCTCTCACAGACAGGCAGGAACTCTGGTGATGTTGGGAATTTACAAACAGGGCAGTTATTGTCAGAGAGCAGTCTGGCTCTTGGAGTGGCAATTTACGATCACACCTATTTCAACAAGCCCATTGAGCTCTCCTATGCTCTCGTTGTTGCCAAACACCCATAGTGCCCATTGTAGCTCTGCTTATGCTTGAAATACTTGTCCCGGCTTTCCTCCCCCTTACCTGTGTTGTTTAATATGTCCCCCCATGCTGGGCACCTAATCACAGGCCTAGTTTTTGTTTATTTAAATGTGTCAGAAAACATTGTGGAGGATGGACAGGCCCCGGCAATAATTTACTGTTTCTGACATAAAATTGAGACCTAAAAAATCAGCATTGATCTATTGCCATGAGATTTTGTTGACTAATCACACAGTGTAGTTAATAGACAAATTGGCAAAATACACTTTACCCTGGTAATAAATGCAGCCACACAAACTGTCTTTGTGTTCACCAAAGTAGACTGATATACATTTGTGAATAACGTTATTATGCAAGAGAAGTGCTTGAAAATGTTTCAGGAATAAAATCATATTTTGGAAAAAAATTTGAAAACTAACTAAAAAAAAGAAAACTAAACTTCTCACTCAACTAACCAATCAGTTGATTAAGTAAGGGGCAGCCCTACGTGAAATAACCGTAATTTGATACAAATAATAGCAGCATTCCTCATGTCTTACTTGAATTTCAAGATGTTTCTTTCTATTTAGACAATGCCCTCAATAATAATGGTAGGGCAATGCAAATGTCCTAACAAAGTTTAATGTATTCTGTAATGGCTACACCTGCATTGGGTAAAAAGGTTGCATCTTGACTATATGTTATTAAAGTGAGGAAGGGCAAGATTTATTTTCTCCCTGTACAGGCAGGTCCCATTGGATGGCATAGATTTTCTCATTCTGTCTAAGTGCATTCACTGAATGCAAAAGAGCTTTATTGCTTTATTTTGTGATCTAGTAACATTGCTTGAATTGTACAAGACTCTATAATAAAATGACTTCATGTCACCCCTTGTTAGCTTGCCAAGGTGGCTACAGGGAGTTAGAAACAGTACATAGTCAAACAAGGATTATTTTCTGGAATTCAGACACCAAATCTTAAATGTATCAGTAGCATACTGTTCTGAGAGCCAAGCACTGCAAATTATTTGTGACCTAGTACTTAGTGTGTCACTGGCATTTGTGGTGTGTTGGAGGTGTATGATGAATGAGGCCCTCTAATACAGGGAGACATTTCTCAGTGGCATGCAATCTTGAATCCCTATATTGCTGCAGAAAAGTGTAGAAGTTACAGTCTCAATTGAATGAAGTAAATATTGTCTGTAACCATGTATAATAAATTCAGTGTATAAATATCCCTAAGCATCCTCCCTAACATTATGCAGAACACAGGATTGCGTTCTGCATGGAAAGCATATGGAGTGGAAAATTCACAACCTCCATGACCCACCCATTTCAATATAAAACACACTGTAGCTCATTATCCACTGTAATTCCTATAACATGCTTTCATTTCATCCAGATCAAATTCGTTTTCTCTTTTTTTGTTGATTAACTTCTGTAATGTTCCATGGAAAACCAGTAGGGTGCAGACATGAGCTTCATGTAGAAATGTAAAATATCTGTCAAAATAATCTTTGCTAGATGTAGTGTTTTACAGCGAAGTTTATACTGCATGAAACAATTCCCAAGATAATAAGCTCTTACACATACGCACTGCATTTCCCATTCTCTAGTCATAGGCATGAAGGAGGAGTAGTTTTCTACTCTACAATTTTAGATTATGAAACCTGACGTTTATAGCCTACTTGTGCACGGGTAGAGGAAAAAGTGGGTGTACACTTTTGTTGTGCTGTGTGGCTCTACGGTGCTTCACTTCACATGAGCTCGCCCAGCGATGCACACGTCGTAGGATCCTACCGAGCTGAAAAGGCGCAAGGACAGCAAGCGGCGTCCCTGTTAGTCAGAAGGAAGAGTGGATGCATATTTGTGCAAAGGCTGTTGACTTTGTGAAGTTAGTAGAGAGAAGAAAGCGGATTGGGTGGCCATACGTCTCTTGTTGGAAAGATCCAATGGATTTGTAGGCTGGCTGGATGGATGTGAATCCACTGTTGTGCTTGCCAGTATATCGAGGACTGGACTGGACTCCGAGCTGAGCGGCTGATGAAAACAAGTCTACAGCCTACTTCAAACACTCTGCTGTTCGCTTTTTTCTTTTTCTCCCA